>OMNZ01097045.1:0-20127 GCA_900303255.1 Lesueurigobius sanzi | reverse complement strand
ATTATGGAAACAAATGCAACGGCTTAACATAGAGACTGCGGTTAACCATAAGGCCTGAGGTGGCAGTCACGAGTAGAACTTTGAGCCCCGTTAAAGCTTAAAACCTTTAAACCAATGCCTCTAAGTCTTACGCTCCACAGTTGGCTATCTGTACTGAGTGGTGTGTTTGGTAGTGGGATTTTTTTACTTCATTAACCTACGCATGCGCAGATGCAATGTGCTTATATTGTACAACACTGTAAAATTTGGAGTCTGTAGGAGCTATCACTAAAGTACTGTTTTAAGTTTCTTCTATATCAGACAATAAGGGAAGCGATGTGTTGTTCAATTACCTTAACATGTTTGGAAAGCCGTACTGCTTCCTTCTTCAGAAGTGTCACATGATGTTAGATGTGACGTCTTATATCCGCTGTTGGCCTGACGGCTTTCGAAACATGTTAAGGTAATTGAACAACACATCGCGTACCTTATTGTCTGATATAGAAGAAACTTAAAACAGTAAAGTAACAAAAAGACAAGATGAACGCCATTCAGAAAATATCACTAAAGTAGTATACTAAAGTGGAGATGTTGTCGCCACAATGTTAGAAAAATACATTTTGGGAAAATGATGATTGAAATTACAATTTCCCATATAGTTCTATGGAGAAACATTGAATCAGTGAATAATTGCACTCCTTATTGTAAAGATTATGTCATTTATGTGTTTCCAGGGGAAAGTTTAGAGCAAGAGCATGAGTAAGAGCAAACTGGACCAAAACCTGAAGTGCCTGCAATGTCTCCCCTTCAGCCAGAATACATGAGGTGTTTTCTATTTGCTAACTCTGGTTTCCTTGCAGCTCAGTGACAGCAGGGACCTTCTCTCTGCCCCAGCACAAAGGTTCCATTCTGTATTTGGGTCAGAGCTTAACCCCCTGCTGTCAGCTGTCATCCCACCCAGCGTCTCCCATTCATCTCCTGGACCATCCTGGAGGTCTAAGAAGCTTCTACCACGGCCAAGGCTGCCAACAAGAGCCCGGCCAAGGAGCCCAGGAGTGGGTTCTGAAAAGATGTTCTGGACCGTCACCACCAATCAGCGACAAATATGTCACCCCTGAGAGCACTGCTCTCCCACTGCAGCCAAAACCAACATGTACTCCAGGCTTAAGAGGCTGAGTGAAAAGCTACACAATGACGCAAAGACTTGACAGTGGCACAGTTTATCAATGTTTTTTTTTTTGCAATTAAGAGGGCATTAACCATTTGGTGCTTGATTTTTCACATTGCACAGTAAGGTGAGAGGCTTTCCCCATCACTCAGAAACATCAGTGCAGCTCTGGATGAAAGATGCAAGGGTCTGTCAGGAGCCCAGAAACTGACACCAGGGTAATCACCAGAGTATGGCAACTTTTGATCAGGGGCATTTGGGTAGTTTCTGTTATTATAATTTCACACAACCACTAAACGAGTGAAAAACATGTTTTTGTGTTATCACTCATTCTTCGAAAAAGGCAAAAAATCACAAATTTTGCTAGGGTATGTAAACTTATGAGCACAACTGTACATATATTTTTAGTTTACTGAGATAAGAGATTTTCTGTTTCTAAATTTGACTGTCAATTAAAAAATACATTACGTAAGTTTCAATGATAAACTGATTTAGAATTGTATAGCCCAGCTAATATTCAAAATTCCTGTTCCATTTCAGAGCTTGTATTGAACATTGTGTATAATTATTAAAATTTTCACAGGTTGTGTGTACTGAAGCTTCAAGCGCCATCTTAAAACCTGTGATAACGGTTCTTATAAGAACCAAATTCGATTGGTGTCTTAATTCTTATACTGTTTGATCCAACTTTTGGTTTGTCCCTTTTTGCTCTTAGATCTTTCTTTACTTGAATTTTGTCTTGTTATTTTGTTCATTAGTGTATGACAATAGACCAGTTCACACTGATCTTTGAAGCTTCTGAAAAGCAGTCAGAAAAAAACAGGACGTCCCATTCATCAGGCCATACACAGCAGAGATCTGCTTGGCACACACCCTATGTCCGCTCCAAGTCTGCTCAACAAAATAACTCTTTCACATTTATTTAAATCTTAAACTAAACCAAACTAACCTTAAAGGTATATTGGAGGATGTTTTTTTGGTCGCTAGTTCCAGGTGGATCACCTCAACGATTGGTCGATCACGTATCAATCATTTTGGTGAAATGCCACGTCATGCCCTAGTGCGTGCTCGCTCCTAGTTTGTGGCCCACTTGCTGCGCATGCGTACTCCAAGTGTTGTGTACTACTTAACTCCACTGCAGCTTTAGTTCTTACTCTGAAAATGGCAGATAGTCGCAAGAGGAAAACTGTCTTTGAGGTTTATGAGAAGAAGAGAAAGGCTTCGGACGAACAAAATAAGATAAGAGTGTTTTTGGGAGATTCTTTCACACGATGGCGAGAGCTGACAGTACAGAGAGGACTTCCTCTCTTGGATGAAGTAATAGCATTGCCTAGCTCGCTTGCAATCTTAAGCATCGTGATCTTGGCCCACCCCTGAGCTACCCCTTCCTGGAGTATGTTACTGTGCACTATAGGCGATGCAAACTCATGCCATTTTACTATTGTAAGAACACTACAAACAAGTGTGTAATCTGTTACAGCTATTATAATGTGACCTCGACTCCGCTGACACACACAACCACAGCCTCCTACTGTGTCTACAATCCAGGAGTCAATGTCTGATCAGTAAGTTGTCATATTTATCATCTGTAGCTACGTCCTTGCATTTGGTTTTAAGAAACTGTTATGAATTGTCTGTGCCAAGGGGTTGCAGCCTCATGTAGCTTGAATGTTTTACAGACAAACAGACTTCTCTGTGAAGGGAGTTGAGAAAATGGCCAGCAGTGGTGAAGAAATGATTATTGAGCCAAGGTTATCATAGTTAGACATTTTTGTGCACATAACTTGTAATACTTCCTTTATTGTTTATTGCAATGTGTTTGCTAATTCTATTGTTTTAAAAGGGCCTCCACCAATGCAAATTTGGTTGACATTGATGAAGATGCCTTCAACAGTATTGAAAATTCAATGTAAGTTCTATTTGGAAGTCTTTACTTTGGGTGGAACTGAAATTTGCATCAATTTTGAGCCAGTTATTAATGAAAGAGATTGTGAACAGCCAAGAATGATAAATGATGGCCACAGGACATTAGACTGCACATGTTCTAATATCATTGTCCGTTTGGTAAATGTGTTGTTTATCCATGACCTGCTGCTGAAAGACATCAGGTCAGTTGTTTTACTACAATGTGTTGTAACCTTTGACTTGGTTTTAGCTGTGTGTCTGAGCTCTGGTTGGTCACAGATTGAAAGTAAATGCTGGTTCTGAGAGCTATTGGTGATTATGTGGCTAAATCAGGCTTATGTTTACTCTAGCAAGCAAAAATGTGTGTTTTCCTGGAGATTTGTTTGTAATTCAGTAATTACTTTGTCCAGGAACTAGCTACTTTTTTCATACTGTAACTGAATTACCGATGCAATCACTTTTTGGTAGAAGTAACAAATAACTTTTTTAAAGTAATGTGCCCAACACTGGTGGTCGTACAGAGAACTTTAACATCTTATATTATGTGTTAAAAGAGGGGGCAAATTAACATGAGAATATGATTCGTCTATCTGCTCCTTTCGGACTACGAAATAAAACAACTTTATTTTATTGTACAGCTATCCATTTTCATGAAGAAATGAAACAAAATGAAATGTTTGAATAAAATATGAATTAATGACGGATAAAAATAGCTCATGACAGATTTTCTGTGAACCTGTCTATCCAAAGAGAGAAAATATTGGTAGCAAAACCACTCATTAGTATAATATGTGGAAGGCCTGTGTATGCGTGGCTCGTTCTTTTGTATGGGCTCTATAGTGAAGTCCTTGAATAGTAGTCCTGCTCCGTACAGAAGCTGAAGAGGTGTCTGCAATCAGCACAGTCCGTAGCATCTCCTCTTACAGCATGATTACTGCGGCCGAGAAGACACTGGAGAGCCACCAGTGAGAGGGACAAGGAGCCTCAAACCATTAACTGAAGCCATTAGGGGCTGATGGAAGGGCCCTTATCCACTGGCATGTTTCAAGTGATGAAGTGAGAGCCAGGTGCCGGAAAGCTCAAGTGACAAAACATATAACAACGTATGTAAATATGTGCAAATTAGTCTTGGATAATCAGGTGGATACTATCTGCAAGGAATAGCTTCATACATATAAATGGCGTTTTCTCACATCTGCACCCAGCCAGTGTCGTCACGGGTCACGCAGTTTTATTTATGCCACCATTTTGGACGTGTACCATGGATAAAGGGCCGTACACTTGGGAGATTCACTGGCCTTCGTTCATGCAATTATAGATAGGGTTAGTTACTGACACAGGTACTAGACCTTTTTTACACCACGGACTGGTTTAATCTAGGCATTATTTTCATGGACACAGCCTCCCACATGTGGCAGACGAATACAATGAAATGAATGAAGTGCATGAAGATTAAAACTCACCAAATCGCTGAGTCAGAGGGAGCCCTGAGCTCTTTACCAGTAGCTTATATCGAGCCTGGTCTTTCCATACCCTCGTACTCATTACATCATTTTGGTCTGGATATTCACAATTGAGGTCCGTTTTCAGGTGGGAGGGGTGAACTCCTTTTAAAGTTTGAAATGATTGGATCTGATTTTACCCAATCGCTAACCTGGCCCTAGCCACCCCTAAACTCCGGTCAGTTATCATTCCCCACATACTGTATGGTTGACATCACCTACCATACTATGGGGGCAAATTAGGGTCTGCTGCAAAGTAAACGTAAAAGAGGTATTGTAAACGTAGGTTGTAAGTATAGTAAACATAAAGAGAAAACTGTAAATGTAATGCTAAAAATATCATGAATAGAAAAAAAAAATATTGTAAATGTCAAACTTACATTTACGCTTCTTCTTTTCATTCTTCACTTCCCAAGTTACGTTTACGATTCACAAGCTACGGTTACAATAAAAGTATAAATGTCTTTCTTTCCTCCAACCCATTTCTACCATGGCCACACCGCCTGCATCACCCTAACCTTAGCCCAGGGGTGTCAAACATACGGCCCATAGCCTATAGAGCATACATCTCTGAACAGGTCAAAAAAAGATCCATAAGTCTCCTCTGAGCCACGTGTGGGCCGCATGGTCCGTGACAGTGAACAGCTCTTTCACATGACATTTGTTTACATTTTCAAGTTTAGAAATAAATAATATGAACTTAAACGTTAAAATAATCCATATATTTTTATGATAATTATAAATACATTTAAATTGTTAAATAATGCTGTAATTGGGCCTAAATCATTTAAATAAATAATGCTGTTTAATGCTGCTGGGCCCTGAGCAGGCCCGAGGTGCAGGCATGAGGCCTAGTTCCCGGATTGGCTGGATGCTCCCAGGCTTAGCCAATCCTGGACGAGGATCAGAGAGAGCGACTGAGGGAATTTTCCAAGCAGAGAATGGGACCGCCAAGCCGTGGATGCACAAATAAACTACACAGTCGCCCAGCAGAGAAGAACGGGAAGATGAAAATTATATAGGCTATATGGGGGCCGGCCGAAGCCCGTAACAAGAGCCTTGTCTTCTTCTGCGGGGCCCGCTCTGATCCAGCACTTTGTATGAAAAGGCTTTATAAATAAAGATTAAATAAATAATAGATAATTTCGTTCCATTTTTGTTTCAGTTCACATGAGTTAGTACTCCATTTGCACAAACTCATTCAGGATCCAAAATATGTTTTGCGCGCAAAGAAAAGTTTGTGGCATCGGCTGCACTCGGGATACTACATATTGTCCACGTACAAACATTGATTCAAAAGAGTTGTTACTTCAGGATATGTTACGTATTGTAGCTGCCAACAGAAACCGACGAGGGCATGCACCAAAGGGAACTGTGGTTGCATTACGCACAGAAGTGTCTGTATTTTCATCGATCCATAGACATCTCAAGACATCTTTCAATAATCAATCAATCAATCAATCAATCAATTTATTTTTGTAACGCCCAATATCATAACAGAAGTCATCTCAAAGGTTGGTATGGACAAAAACAAATCAATATCAGACATCAATAATGATCAAAAATAAGTCACACACAAATGAAATGTCTCGACCAGATGCAATGTCCCGTGAATAAGTAAATCACTGAGAGTAACAAGCTTAGAGTATCCCCCATCCTTAGACCTTCCTCTGCGGCGAGGAAAAACCCCAAAAAACCAAGAACCACATGGTAAAAAAAATTGAGGAAACCTCGGAGAAAACCAATTTAAAGGAAGGATCCATTTCCCTTGGACGGATGGGCTAGTGGTGAATTTTGGTCGACCAGAATCCAATAGCAATGTTCAGCAAGAGTTGCAGAAGAAATTTAAACTGGTAAACGTCCCCGGATGGACTGGAGTCCTGCAGCAGTGTTCAACACGAGGGGTAGGCGTGGCCAACACCGTCCAGAACCACGAATGCTGTCCTGTCACACGGTGGAGGCAGTTGCTCTGGTCCTCACCAGGAAACTCACCACCGAGGGGGAACACAAAAAGATAGATAAAAGAAAATAACATGTTTTGGTAGTTTCACATGATCACACATTTCTCTCTCATAATTCTCCAGGTGGCAGTCCTTTCATAACTCGTTTGATCTTTATTTTAGTGCGTACTATCTGCTCCTTGTACTCTTGTGTGAGTGGATGTGAGCGTAAATAGGTCATTCTAGTAGGACCACATATTTTTAATGCAACTACATTGTGTGACGGAATGACAGAAAGTGCCACAACTCCGTCCAAGAAAAAACGTGTCAACGTTGGATAGAACTGGAAATCCCCCCACTCTGATAATTAGACCTCATGTTGAAGTGTTGGGATGCCACGTGTAACCCGTCTATGTGGCCACACCCCCAGCTCAGACCACTCCCCTGTGGTCTGAGCTGAACAGCATTATTTAGGCTATTTCAATGGTTTACAGAGGTCCCATATATTTAACACTTTAATGTATTAATAATAATAATAATAATTAAAAAATATATGGATTGTTTTAACGTTAAATATGTTCATATTATTTATTTCTATTTTATTTCTTGGAAAAATGAGACGTCAGACTAATGGGTTGTCGGACCAATGGCATGGCACCACCTTTATTTAGGCTTGGAGCCAAAATGCTAGCTCTGTCCCGCAATAAATGTAACTTTTTTAGGTTTTCATTATGTGGAATTATTAAGACTGCAGTAAAAAGTACCATTGGCCCTCAGAGGGCCGCATTCGGACATGCCTGCCTGAATTGTTTCCAATACTGTCTAGAATGAATTTGACTGACTCAGTACCTGACGTGGCTGCACTGTTTCCACTACCTTAGCTTCCAACCAGTGCTTTCTATCTTGTTAATTTCCCGTGCAAACTGGCTTAGAGTCCTTTGAATAAAGTGACTATATATTTGTAAAGATTGTGGACAGTGAGTTTCTGGTATCTGATCACTTACTGTGCGGTAAAAACTTGACGTATGATTAGAGAAAGGAACAAAACACCACTCCAGGGCTCCAGCTCCATTTTTCCATGCCAGTGTGTTTCATCAGGCACTGTCTGCTCACAAACAAAGGCAGTGATGTTGCACTCAAATGAAGATGTAAAGACACCTGCAGCTCGAGGGGGAGGGACTGAGTGCTGCCTCTAAAGCCCTCAGTGACCTCTGAGTGACCCTGGGACCGAGACATTTCAACATCACTTCTCAAACTCTCTTCAAAGAGAACAACAGCAGCAAACACCGACCCTTGGACACAACGACAGGAACTGCAGATGAAACAGGAACAAAAATTAAATTGAGTGATATCTGAAACTTTTGCTGTATATTACTGACATAAAAACACAGCAAATGTCCCACTGTTAATTTAACATCACTGGCTGTTTACACTTAGACTTAGACAGGCTTTGTTGATCCACAAGGGAAATTGCGTTGTCACAGTTGATCGAATAGTGATTTTAAAATAATAAATAATCTTAAAATAACAATCTTAATAAAAGAACTACTAAATAAGTGTCATGTGTTTACATGAGTCCAATGTACTCTGAAGAGCGTAAAGTTACTCAGTGGTACATTTTAGGACAGAACCACGAGTGACAGTAACATTGACAATAAGGTTGTTTTCACACTGCCATTACTAGTTAGATCAATCTAAAAGGGTTTCGACCTGAGAGCATCACTACAAGGTCAATCCAGCCGCACCACTTTAGACCGGTTTAACCTTAGGCCGACCTAGTTTCAATTTAATTCTGCTTTTGTGAAGGCACATTGAGCCCTATCCTCGTGAAGAAGGGCTTCTAGCATGTACATCTGTAAATTCACCATTTATGCTGCTGTCTCGTATTGTGTTAAATTGCTATTTTATTAGATTTTTCAATCTTATTCTATTTTATGCATGCCTTATAGTTCTATCATTTTTTCATACCTTTTATCCATAGTTTATTATTTATCATTATTACAAGTTTATGTTTCATGTTTCATGAGAACACCAAAGAAAATGTCTAGTCTGTGAAACCTTCATTGACAAAGGCAATAAACTCTGTTCTGATTCTAATATTCTATATGCTGCCTCCCTCACTCTGCTCACTCTACCTCACTCTGCTCACTCTACCTCACTCTGCGCACTCTACCTCACTCTGCTCACTCTACCTCACTCTGCTCACTCTACCTCACTCTGTGCTGCAGAACCAGATGAGTCTTGACGGGACAAAATTGGATCAACTTTAGAAAGATTGGTACATCTCTCTCTCTATGTCTCCTCCTTCCTCTCTGTCCCTCTCCACCTTCCTCCTATAAAGCCTAACTGTTTTAAAGGCATTTCTTCCACACACAGTGCATTACTCCTGTATTTAACCATGAGAGTAGGGTGACCAGTTCCCTCACTGGAAAGGAGGACACTTGCCTGCAAAAAGGAGGATGCGCGCAAAAAAACATAACTATTTACTCATAAAAAAAATTGACCATTTGTAGCCAAGAAGAGCAACACAAAAAAGCATGAAATGCCTCTTATCCCACGAGCTTTAACGCTGTTTTATACAGTGGGGCAAAAAAGTATTTAGTCAGCCACCAATTGTGCAAGTTATCCTACTTGAAAAGATGAGAGAGGCCTATAATTTTCATCATAGGTAACTTCAACTATGAGAGACAAAATGAAAAATCCAGAAAATCACATTGTATTATAAAGAATGTATTTGCAAATTATGGTGGAATTTTTAAGTATTTGGTCAATAACAAAAGTTAATCTCAATACTTTGAAGGTTTTGAAAGACCACTTTGAGCCTAAGCCCATCTTAGTTGCTGAGAGGTTTTAATTATGGAGAATTTGAATGGGATTTTTACTTCCTGGCACCGAGGCGCATGCGTGTACAGACAAGCTGGTGGGCGGGGCTACGATGCTCTATTCCGGTTTGTAGGTGCAGACAAACATGATCAATGTCATGACGTGGCCAATCAGAAACGTCCATGGAGTGACTGACAGGAAGCAGAGAGTGGTAATGGGGATGTCCACTTCGATCCATTTCAACCAATTGCGCCGCATGAGAAAACAAACGTCGCAGGCGGAGAGCCAATGAGCTGCCGATCACAGCAACACACAGCATGATATGAAGTGTCAAAATTGCGGCAAACAACATCACGCGTAAAAGTTAGAAATAAGAGACAGAGTTTTTGTAGTCTGTGCGCCGACGTGCGTTTAAAAAGAAAATGGCAAAACAGCCGGATAAAAAAAGGCTCAGCGTGGAAGACGCTGTCGCTGAGTGCACCAGAGGCGCCGGTGAGGGTGACAGCTGTGATGAAGGTCCAGCTGTCGTCGTGCTTATGTGTGGGAAGGCTGTGAGCTTTGTCCTCTTGTATTTTTGCTTCATGCATGTATAATATAGCAGTTAGCCTATATTGTAAATAATAACCCAGAATATTTTTTGTCTTCTACAGGCAGGAGTCAGATCCTGACTGGGAGCCGGACACAGGCAGGGAACCAGGCTGGGCATATTTGGTCGAGGCAACAGAGGATGTCTCTGCAGAGTAAGTAAAATGATTTTTTCTTCTGTACTTCTGAAATATAAAGTAGGAAATATTGTCAATTGATGAGTATATTCTATTGATATTACTATTTGTATCCTGTGACCAGCAAATTGGTATTCATCAGCTTCATCAGTGTCGTAGCTCAGACCCTTCCCTCTCCTCTCTGCAGCCTTGCCTTCATAAACAAAAAATTCCCAAGTGTAGCCAGTCTCGGATCTGGTTAAAATCTGACGACTATTTTTGAAGGTACAACCAGGACTTGAACCACAACCACCGAACCATTGACCACATGAGGTGTAAAATCCTCATCCAAACATGGAGAGGGTGCAATCACCATAAATCACTTCCACCTGGTGCTGCAGGTGGAACTGATGACAAGGGGGAGGGGAGTTTTAGTTACCGCAATAATATATGGAGGTAATTGGCTCTTCCTTGTGGACAAAACACATAACTGTATGTTTATTTTAATATATACAGTATAACCTTTGTTTAACCAGGGAAGTCCCACTGAGATTTTCAGGGGTGTCCTGGCCCCAGAGGGAAACCTATTGTAAATATTTTTAGTTGAGTTGAGTTTAGATTCAACACGAGGCTCGCATGAATAGAGTGTCTAGCACCTGATGTGATATAGCGCCCACACAGGTAAAATAAACCTCAGGTGAGTTGGTGCATGGGTAATGTGAAGGACCAGCACACATATTTCCCAGGAATTGAAACTGAATATTGTATATTTAAAAATGTATTGAATATTTCCTTTTTAATTTGAAACACCTAATTTGAATGAATTGCTGATAAAGATTCCAATTCATTCAGTTTTGTCACGCCTGCAGCAATTTTCTTCAGTCTACAGAGTACAGATGAAGACTGAAGAAATTTTGCCTACGAACCATTTTAGTTGTATTGCTAGTTACTGGTATGATTTTAAATTTTCATACAGAGTTGAGTGGAAATTCAACTGAAGGTTCCTCAGTTCATCCAGCTTATGCTCATCAAATCAGTACTTGATCACAGTCCAGGTAAGAAAACATGTGGCCTCTGATACAGGAGGTTGTTGGTTCAAATCCCAACTGTGACCTCCAGTGATTTCAACAGCAGATATTGTATAGTAAGTGATTCGTCTGTGGTCATATCTTGAAATACCAGGTGTAGTATTTCAACTTCTGCAGTTAAATATCTAGTAATCGCAGCCACTAGCAATGGCTTACGTAGTTGCAGTATTAGTAATCTATTTGGGCCCCATCCTCTGCATGTTCTTTTTTCCCAATAATGTCACATGTCCTCTCTGTCCATCTGTTAATCTCTTCTTTCCCTCCCGCCTCCAGCTTGAACCCAAGCACCCCTCTACCCACATGTATTCACTATCCCTTCTCTGTACGAGTCTGAACCATTTATTTATTGACTAAACCGCAGTGCAACATGACACTAGCTGCCCCATTGATGTCCATCCAACTTCCTAAATCCAGTATCCACAGCATTAACATCAACCACTTCAACGCCACCTCCACATTCCCCTTGCAGCTACAAACTTCCATTATCATATACAGGGAATTCACATTGAATTTTATATTTTGCAAGAACAGCTTAACTTCATGTTCTGTGGCACAGTTTACCAATGGACCAATGCCTACAGTGCCAGACTGAGTGGGCTGCACATGCTCCTTTTCGCTATCTCCACCACAAACTAGTTAAGAGTTGGCAAGCACGAAGAACAGGAATGACTGGAGTGAAAGTTATTCACTAATACAAATATATACACATTAGGGTAACCACCAGAAGAAGACAACAACACAATATGTATATCTGTGTTGATTTGTTATGAACTGTACTATAAGTTTTGTGTCCCGAGTTTCCTTTGGTCTTGACTCTTTACCAAATGTTTGCGCTCCCCTTCCCCGGCACTCACCGACTCCTCTCGCCCATGTGTGAGCGGCCTGAAGCTCCAGGACACCGTTAGTGTTTGGGGGTTGATTGGTGCAGAAGTCTGAAAGGTGCATTTGAGTCTCGTATCCGTCCCGTTCACTGCCTCCATGTCTCCAGAGGTGTATATCCGGATCCCACGCACCTGCAGCAGCCCTGTATGACAAACACAAACATCATGAATATAATCATTATGCCATTTCATTATTTGGATATTATATTGCAAAGTTATGTAATAGCTGATCAACTAAAGAGAATGTACAAGAAAAAGGTAGTAGAGGGTAGGGCTGTGCAATTAATTGAACTTTGATCACGATTTCGATTCTTGAGCCAAACGATCTCCAAATTAATAAAATCGAGTTGGAACGATTCTTTTGGCTTTTTTTCTTTTTTTTTTTTTTTTTTGCACGATTCTTTTGGCATTTGATGCAGGGGCGGAACTCATGTTTTTTCTTCTGAACACATTTCAACAGTTTTTTTTTTAACTCAAAAAGAATCGTTGGAAGAATCGTGATTTCAATCTTGAACAAAAAAATCGTGATTCTCATTTTTTCCAAAATCGAGCAGCCCTAGTAGAGGGTTCGAAATGTAAACGATAATGATATTGTGATAGTTGGCCTACAGTCTGATAAATAGTTTTTATGCATATTTTTGAAACTTTTTGCATTTCAATAATTACAGGAGAAGACCGGAAGATTGCAAAAAGATCGACAGGCCAGGTCAAAGGAAAACTCAAAATTATGACAACAGGAATTCTGATAGTAGCTGCTGATTTAAAGGGAGGGGGAAATATAAATATTTTGAATTACTTTACATCCAAAATTCAGGCATTGTATTAAGTTTGTAACACTGGTAGACAGGAAGAGTTGAAGGAAGTGTGCGTGGATGGGAATCTTTGCTCAGACTGTTGTCTCCATGACCCAGCCCCAGTAAAGTGGAAGAAAATGGATGGATCAGACATACAGACTATCCTTTAATGTATTACAGTAGATCAGTAGAATATTTACCAATAAAAAATAGAAAATGTAAAGAATTTTAGTTTCAGACTGGCACATAACGAAATAGAAATGAAAGAGGTTTCAGAAGTGTATATAAGTCTGCATAAGGCTCTAGCCGATGTATACCACATCGGCAGACACCGTGCGGCGTATAGATTTGTCATCATTAAAGTTTTCCTGCTTCGAGATTGTGTGTGCTGTACCCAATGACCTGCTGCCTCCGCCTCCACAGAGCCGCAGCAGCAAAATCACTAAGTCATTTCAACAAGGTTCACAATATACAGCGTGTAAAATGTCAGGAATATGTTTTGTATAATTGAATATCCGTAGAGAGGGTGTAAATTATGTGACTGAGTGTGTAATTATCAGAGCAACAAGGATCCCTCATTTGTGTTTCTAGTGATTATCTGGCATTGCACAGAAGTGGAATATCGCTAAAGGAAGAGCTACCATAGACATAAATAGTCTAATAAACGTTTGAGAAGCAGAAACAAAACTGAATGAATAAACTTCAGGGTTCTCTGGTAGGAAAAAGAAGAGAATGGAAATTTTTACTTATGTTTCGAGGTGGAGCGCCACTGGTCAATTCGCACTTTTATTTTTGTATTGCAATAAGTGACAAACCAAATGCCATGAGTCCACAATGAGTAAGGATTTGTACTCCTCGGAGAAGGCTTTGACTCAGGCCAACCAGGTGACAACATGAATTACCGTCACTTTAGCTGGATTTGTGAACTGCAGTGTATTATCGGGCTATGGACTATATCAATCTTTACAGTACGTGGAGGACCTATTAGGTGGGAAATGAATGGAGCGCAGGAGCAGACGGGGATATTGGCAGCAGTTTGGCCTTTCTCTGTCATGATGGATTGGGCTTCGCAGAAGGAGCACGCAGACGAAAGCGAAGACGTACGGCCCCATGCGCACGAGGGGGAGACCTGCTTAGTGCCGCTGAGTTACAGTCTATCCACAAATCAAAGACCACGCCGGGTACTATTGTGCTGCTTTGCATCCAGAAAGATCGTAGACCGCCTTGAAAGCTTGTGTCTGGAAATGTACAGGCAGGTTTACTCACTGGACCTCGGTGGCCACCACTCGTGTTCAATATAGACCTAACAAGAGGGTTCTTTCTGTGGAAATGTAATAAAATAAGTGACATAGATGCTAGAATCCCACCCCTGTTGTGCCGACTGAAAGGCATCAAGTTTGCTAAAAAGTAGTAACATACAGTAATGAATAATGATGTCATAAGTTCACATATATTTCGTTTTGAAGCAGGAGATGCAGCAATAAAGTAAATCAAATGAAAAAAGGGCTTCAAAATGACCATCCAACAGCTTGGTCTTAAAATAGCAGCAGTAAAAGTATAATTAGCCCACAATTTACGCCGTCTAAGGGGAAAAGGGCATTGATCAGACACTGAGCGCCAGTCCGTGTCACCTGACTGTCCACAGAGAGCTCTGTCTAATAATATTATAAGCCATGTCCAGACCTATTAAAGTCACTGCCAACGCGCAGCAGACTGTAGTCAGCAGAGACACACTGTCCTCGCAGCAGCCAAGTCTTTTACTAACATTATTGGCACGCTCCATTAGACAAACAGTGGACTTTGAAAACCAGGAGAGGAGTTAAATATAGGAGGCGAGGCAAGAGGTAGCGGGACTGAAGAGGTTGTTTTAGGGCAGGGGTAAGTCACGTCAGGCATGGGGGCAAAATATGGCCATTTATTTAAAAATTATTAAAGGTGAGGTTGAGAAAGTACCTGTTTAAGTACTAAATGCTGATAATTCTTTCTATTGGTGTTAAAATATCCTATGAGTAACTATCTCAAACCCGTCTGTTGTGTCATAAATGATGTACACAACATGGGATTTGGAGAAAGTGGTGCTAAACTTTGAGCCACAATCGGGAGGTTCTGCTCCTGGTCTGTGAGTCTTTTGATGAAGAGAATTTGCCTGCCGTGAAGCAAATTTTCCGACCCCTGTTTTAGGGGATGATAAGGATAGATAAGATGAGGAATTATCTGCAGGGTCAGTTTACGTTTCGATATAAAAGTCAGAAAAGCCAAAGTGAATGAGCTTGTGTATCAGGGTTGATACAAGAGGATTCATAAGAGAATAAAGGCCACGATGGAGACCAAAATTGTCATGGATATGTATGTGTATTTATTAATATATTCTCTAGCTTGTGTCTTATACCGTTTTAATAAAATACTTTGTGTGATAGAAGAAGCAGATGTAGAATAGCACTAAATGGGGGGCTGGTATTGGACCTAAAAGGGAACAAAGGTGAAGGTAATACTTCATTGTCTGTAAGTAACTAAACAGAGAGAAAGAGACGAAAACAGAAACAGTCATTCTCCACGTCTACGTGACATACACAACAATATTTACTTCCACACTGGCCTTGCACAACATTTCACATGTCTTCTTCTCATCTTCTCACCGACACCAACAATTCGCTATACCCCAAGCGCTTCCCATTAAAGTAAGATGCTTCGGGACACAACTGAGCTGTGTTTCTCCTCGCTTCGCAATCAAGTGCAGTAGTTTGTCTGGGAAGTGTCCGCGGGCCCACCTCCTCAGCAGCAGTGAGTTTCTTATCAGGGCAGAGAGGGCTTCCTGTGAGCGGAGGATGAGAGGGTCTCGGCGTGAGCTAACAGACTAATGCTTTTTAAATGAGCTTGATGAAACTTAGGAGGAAGGTGTGAAGCCCAGGTCCAACACGGACACGCTGCCGAATGTTTGTCCAGGAACTGGCGAGGCTGTTATCTGACCTTCTGGGAAATGTTTAGAGATTAAAGAATGCAGGGATGAAATTGACTGAGCCTCCACGGCATTCCTTACAACAGTTGATGACTTTTGCACACTTGCACAAAACCTGCCATATGCACTGATTCTGGGCTCGGAAGCTTTTTAAGGGAGGACGCCCTGTGTTTGCGCTTTTTGCAGCTTTTATGAGCTTTTTTGAGCTTTTAGAATGGATTTTTTAGGGAGCAAAAATTATTTTCTGGAGGCCCTTTCAAATTGGGACCTCACAGCAAATGCCCAATTAGGCCCCTTCATAGTTACAGCCCTGGGAAGTACAATTTATCCGCTATAGCATATTTAACTTCTGACAGAAGTCGTGGCCTCTTGTTTTAAAGCTTATACAATGATTTTGAAGTTATTAATCTACTTGAAATATAGTGAGAAATGCGTAGCGATTTCGCCGAGCTAAATCACGTTATTGAATGCACTGACAAGTTTGTGAATATGAGGTGGATTCTCAAAAAATAAAAACTGTCTGAAAGCTTGAGAAGACAAAAGCCTTTTAAGGACACACAGTTCATATAGTAATCAGTTTCTCCGTATAAGCTGTCACAGTTTAATCCAGGGTGAGAAGAGGCGAGGAGGAGTGGGGGCGGAGCTACAGCTGCATCACCTGAGAGTGCACTTCTGATGTGAATGTTTAAACTACTCATTTTCAACACGATGTTACAAAAAACCCCGGAGGCGAGACCAGCAACTATTATTGTGTTGTTGTTGAACCGCCAGACAGCAACGTCACAATAATAGTTGCTATCACTTGCAGTACCAAAGTTATGCGCAAAGGTCTGCGATTTTAAGGGTTTATTCCTGCAATTTGGCGCCCCCTCCAGCAGGTGGCGCCCTAGGTGGCCGCCTGGGTCGCCTATGCCTAGGGCCGGCCCTGCAGTCAGCTTTGGATGATATACAGAAAGACTTCATTGAACTTTCCAAGCAATCTTTCCCAATCACAGGCTGATGCTCCCATTAAGAAAAGGGACACACAAAACCTTAAAACTTAAAAAACTTACTGTATAATCAATGTGACTAGATATACACACACACAGGCCACACTGCGTAAGAAAAAGCATACAAAAGTGATGTGAGGATTCATTATTTCAAAAATGTGCCAAGCCGTAACTTCCCATTGACCTGTCAATCCATTACAAGCTAAAAGCAGTGGATTAAGCAGTTCATTAAAACACAGGAGCTGGATTAGCACAACAGTAATGAGTCCTGTCCAGCGCACGCTCAGGTGGAAGAAGTCAGTAATTGTCTCTAAAACCGCTTAGACTAATTATCATTTTTTGTACTGAATGGCAAAGTTGAAATGGTCAGTTAGTTTGAATGCAGCTTGCGATTGTGCGTCAGAACCACTGGAAATAGAGGTACATCATACATTTGAGTCATCGTTCCCGTAAAAGCGTTTGGCAGTAGTGGCTTGGCAGCTAGCGTGGTTTTTTCTGCTGCTTTTTCCCTCAACATTTATAGCTAATGTCAGTCTGTGGACAAAGTTTGGCCATTCCCCTCTAAAACAGAATCCATTCCACCGTATTGATTGAGCTTGCATTTAAAATGTAGTTTTGGTCTGCTGGGAATCAATGTCAGTCAGCTATACACCACAAAGTCGGCGAATACTACGAAAATATTCATTCACAATTAACGGTAGACGCCAAAGATGACATGCCCTTGATATTGTTAACTTTCACTATGTTCTTGCCATGCTTTGTGAGCGATTTTATGATGAAATAACTGGCATTACTTCATAATATCACCCCTTCCCCCAGGCCCATGTCTCCTGTTCAATATTCTATGTGCGCGCTGCATTCTTAACACATCAATTCAATTCGCATCAATGTTTAAAATGGCGGTGAAACGCCACCTCCGTTTAACACCGATTACAAACGAGTGACTCTTTAATGCCGTCACCCAAATAAAGGCACGTTTAGTGACTTGTACAGTTACTTCAATTACTTGGCTAATGTGTCCCGCCGGCTACAAGGAACATGATCGGTGTTTAATCAGTAGTTAGCATGCGGTAATTGGATAGGAGGGGCCATACCCCATTACATAACATTAAGAGTGGAAAATCCAGCTCATTTAGAAACATGGACAAAGCTAATCGACAGCGTGATGGAGTAACGAGCCACTGAGTGCTCGGGAAAACAGGCGTCCTGGTAAGTGCACGCTGCGAAAGCCGATAAGTTAACTATGTTGTTTGCATGTTGCTGCTTCATGGCTAAGTCCTGCCTCAGAGTCTAGCGCGAGTACAGTTAAAGAAGTCCATTGTTTATGCTTAAACTTCCTCTGAACAGGCCAGAGGTGGACACACCCAGCGTCCCGGGACAGAGAGACATACATGGCTTTCACGGACGATTAGCAAGGAGGTCATTAGAGAGGGGCAATGGTTCAAACAAATGGAAGTGTCTGGTATGTGTGTTTTATGGAGCTGTGAGATGTTTGGGATATCTTTATGTCTTTATGTGTGAAGTGCTGCTTTTGATGTATAGAATGTATGCATGTACAGAGTGCAAATTAGAGAGCGGACATCTTTGCCGCATATATTTAGATAAATGGTTACAATTTAAGTAATTGTGAACAAGATAGAGGCCCTGAGGCACTCCCCTTAGAATTATAAGGCTCCAACATTCAATTTTTAGTTTTTTTAATGACCAAAACACAATTTCCATTTTGTTAATATATATAATTAACTAATATTTAATCTAGTCAAAGGTCTTCACAAGGGCCAATTTTTTTCATTCACTCCATACTCAGTGGTGCAACCTATACATTTGTGGTAGACTGACAGAAACATGGCTGCACCACAGTCAACACGCTCAGACTCTTTAGCCAACACCAGCAGTGACTGCACCACTCACCCATGGCACCTGCTATACAGTGAAAAATTAAAAAAATTAAAAAGCCCAAAAGATTGTAATAGTTATTCATTGCTTTCAAGTGACATCACAATATTCTTAAGAGCCTATAGTTTAAAATTAAGGTGGAGAGCAATATATGAACCAGTAGACATGGCAGGTTTGTGAACCCAATTACTATCAAATACAATTTAGAGTTATATTGGCATCTGCTCCAACTGAAAGAGAAGATATCAAAGAACTTCATTTTGTCTTCAGTTAATAATGATGACGGTATGATTTGGTTCTTTAGAGTAAGACTGTAGGTATAATAGCTGTTATCTGTACCGTGACATGTCTCTCCTTCCACAGAAGCAGCATCTGACGTGTGACATGTCTTTCATCAGCTGATGCTTCCAGCTGATGAAAGACACGTCATGAAATAGAATTCTCTAACATGAACGCAACCTCTTGATGTTCTGCCTGTATTGTACAGTTGTGCTCATAAGTTTACATACCCTTTTAATCTTTGGGCCATTTTTCATAGAAGATGAATGATAACACACAAATATTTTTTCCCACTCATGGTTAGTGGTTGTGCGAAGCCATTGATTGTCAAAGAACTGAGTTTACCCTTTAATTGAAAATTCAAGATCTATCATTCTATTTTTTTAGTATTTATTATTTTAAACTGCAAATGTGTACATATTCCCAGATATCCATATGGCAGAGTAGCTGTATTCTGATTCTTTATTCACATTGTATTATTTTGTTGTTGTTGTTTATTTTTAGATTACTATTTGAGCTACTGTGACAACGCAATTTCCCTTGGGGATCAATAAAGTCTGTCTAAGGGCGTTTTCACACTGCCACTAGTTAGGTCGACCCAAAGGGACTTTCGAGCCGAGAGCGGCGCTATAAGGTTAGTGTGAATCCAGCCGCACTTTAGATCGCTCTAAAGAGCCGCACTAGTCTCGGACCGGTCTCGGCCGCACTCTGCACCGGCCCAGGTATGGTGTGAATGGGGTCGACCTCGGGCCAACGTAGTTTCATTCTGCTTTTTGAGTGACAGTGGTGTACTCTTCATTGTTAAAGTGGGAGGCTATACTGTGATTTGTAACTCCATTAACCTGTGTCTCTGCTCTGCCGATGCACACCTTGTGCCAAGCGAGAGGGAAAGGGAAAAAAAATACTCGCAGCGACTCTTCTTTTTGGGACTGTAGCCGTAGCCTCTCAGCTTATGTGGATTCGCCACGTGACTGTTTATAAAGGAAAACTAAAGTTTGCAAAGTTGCCTTCGTTTTGGCCATAATGGGTATTTAGGAGCTCATCTGCCCTCTGTCTCCAACAACTCTGTACAGGTTGAGAGCGTGAGCGAGGGAGAGAGAAAGGAAGAAAGAGAGAGAGACAGCGAGCGAGCGAGAAAGGAAAGAGATGCAGACTCGCGTGTTTAAAGTTTATGCTGGTAAAGTGTAAAAACTGAGCAAATGGTTGATAGCCTACACATGGCTCAG
>OMNZ01097044.1:0-17701 GCA_900303255.1 Lesueurigobius sanzi | reverse complement strand
TTTTTCTACTGTGAATTTTGCACTTTGAAAATAGTCTGTTGTATTTGATGGATTGAAAAATAATAAAGCGAAAAAATTTAAAAGGTGAAATTTTCATTTTGATTGTAAAACACTGAACTGAAAATTTAGTGACTGAAGTTTGGAGACAAAAATGTTTTTTCAGTGTTATACAATTCAAAGTGTAAAATTCAAAGACATTTAAAATTCACAATGTGACGACACAAAAAATCTTCCATACATTATGTGACTGACTTGTCTCATCTAAGTCTTCACAAGGCTAGAATTACTTGTATAGTGGGATGGTAGATAGTAATTTTACAAGCTCCATCCAAATGTTGACTTGTTTTGAAGTGGAAGTCAAGCATGAGGGAAGACCTTTTACATATTTAATAGTTGCTCTCCCCCTCCGTCTTACATAAGTGCTTCGCTGCGAGAACATAACTTTATTTCACATTTGGTTCACATTCACTGGGCTTAACCTTTTAGCTCAGGCAAAAGCCGACCACACAGACTGATGAAAGACTGCATCGCTGTTTTAGGAGAAAGACGGAGAGAGAAAGTTTAAGATGCTGATTTTTTTTACGTTTCTTAGTATCTGCGTGTCAGAGGTGACCTTATACGAACCATTGCAGCTGTGGGTTTTCTTCGGAAATACTTATATTTCACTCACTGTGTGTATTATTATTATTATTATTAACTTTGAATGTAATAGCATTTAATCTTATTTATATGTTATTTGAACATTGCATAAAATATTGATCTTCCAAAATAACTGTTGTCTTTGCCTTTTGATAATTGCATCCATTCAAATTGTTTTCATAGGGATTAAGTGCATACTTAACTTATTGTTATTGTAGCTCTATAGCATTATTGTAATGTTTGATCTTTTAACACGGAGTGAGCAAATTAATATCACTAATCCTTTTCTCTTGAGAGATCATGGGCTCATTTTTCAATCATAATAGGTTTTTTTGTCTTTTGTCTTTGCTTGTAATTGAAAATGGCACAAAAGGCATATTTTGAGACGCCAGTTATGTAAAATGATATATTCTTCTTTCACATCATTTGTAATAGTGTTTGTCAGAGCATCATGTGCTGTATGTGGGCTTCCAAGGTACTTTGGAATAATGGCATATTATTCCGTGTCTATAGGGTCTGCATCGTGATGATCAGTTATTTTATGGTAATTCGCAGTGGTGTGTTATCTTTTGTGATGATCTGTGATATCATGTTGATTAGAATAATGGCACAAAGGCATCACAGGAAATGAACTGTTGTGCTATGGAGGGGGATTAATGGCCCATAGATGTGTTGTGTGCATGTTTTAGATGAAATTGTCTTTGCCTTTCTCTTTACTGTATGTGTGTGAATAAACACGTTTACATTCTGCCATACTGTAACACATAAGCAACTTCTGCGTATGGTATGTCAAATCTCACTCGAGTCAACGCATGGAACTGCCACTGACTGTATATTGTTTGATCTCGAAATTGAAATATGGACAATGAGTGACAAATTTAGTACATGGTTAATGAAACAAATGCAACTGTTCAGTCCAAGCAGCGAGATTACATTTTTGCCATAATGGATGGCGTAAAATGAGCTTCAGCCCTCTAATGTGAACACAGGGTTGAAGGGTTCCTGTCAAGAGCTATTAAACTTCCACTGACTGCACATAATGGGATGAATGTAAATGCATTGCTTTGGCTGCCACCAGCGCGGGGAAATATAAGAACACTTGAGGAAATGCAAAACAAATAAATCTAAAGTCCTGGCAGGTTATAAACGGCCCTGTTGTTCTTCACCGCATGTGCAATCGATTGTCAGTATTTTCATATCTGAACTGCTGCTGCTGGACATTATTCATGATCTCACCATCGATCATCTACCGTACAACCTACACTGCTTAAAATACAGTTGGCATAGGAGATGTTTCAATTATTTATTCTGAGAAAACGCCATGCGAAAAACAGTGACTCATTGACATGACAGGCAACACATGCATGTGTTTTCTATCTTTAGTCTCATCAAAAGGATGACCCCTTGTATGTACGTAGCTTTGGAGGAAACCTTATCTCAGCCATAAAGCTTAATCACCATCCAGTGGCTGCTGTCTTCATCGGCATCATCATCATCACCATCAGCAGCGGCGGCAGCAGCGGCAGCAGGGCCTTCGGGGCAAATATGATAAAAACAAGCCCGGCTGCAATGAAAGCACAGTTGCTAATTATGACAGCTGTAGTGACGGTAATGTCAATGGTATGATATTGTAATGCTTAATAAAGTCAATAACCCAACGCATAGAAGACTTAATATGCCATAATGGAAAAAGGCAATAAGTAATTACCTTGTCACATATTATTATTATTATCATTTCACTCCAAGTATAATATCTGAAGATTACAGTCCATTCTGCAGTGCAAATATCAGAGACCTTTTCGACCGATATAACACATTCAGTGTTGGGGAGAATACTTTGAAATACATACATAAATACATAATAAATACATAATAAACTGAATACTTAATTTAAAATGGGGCTGAACGATTTTGGAAAATAATCTAATTGTGATTTTTTTTCCCTCAGTATTGCGATTTTTTTTAAAGCGCTTAAAATGACTGCAGAAACATTGGCCTTTGACCTGGGGGAGTCTGAGAGTCCTGCAGTTTTTTTTTTTTTTGTTTTTTTATTCAGATGTGATTTTTTGGATTCATGTGCATTTTAGAAAATAAATTATATTTTCAGCTGGTCCTTTAGCTGCCATCTGTGCTTTTAGAATTTTTTTTTTTTTAAGGAGACCAATGATTTTTTTTTGTGGGGTCCCCCTTCAAATTGCCGTTACACGGGCCTACTAGAGAAATCTGACAGGATCAGACAGAGCAAAGGTGGCATTTCATAACTCCTGACAGGAATGGGCTGGGTGGTGCCCAAAGTGGGGCCCGGGGGCCAAATTCAGCCCTCCAAGGGGTTTCATTTGGCCCTCAAGATGGTGCTGGGATTGAAAGGAGTATCTATAGTGCAGAAAGATGATAATTTGTAATGATTTGCACATGTAAAATGTATATTTATGCTGTCAAAGGAATATGTCTTTGTACATTTGGAATAATAAAAAAAAAACATCTTATTGCACCTTTTGCACTTAAAAATTAGGAAATACATTTAATTTTACTTGGAAAAAAAGAGCAGCTTTTGACATTTTTTACTTGGCAAGTCATTAATTACTTAAAATAAGGTGAAATATTCTTAAATCCAGAAAAGTTCACTTATTAAGATGTCATTTTTTGAAGTATACTTTAATTAATTTGACTGAACAGACTATTACTCCTTAATAAGGACACCAAAACTCAACAGCACAGTTATTAAAGGATATTTTACTCATAGACCTGGTTAAATTTGGTCTTTCTCCATGTAAAAACTGTATTGCGTTTGGCCCTTTTGTTGACTGATAGTTTTCCATTTAGGCCCTCGGTATGAAATACTTTGGGCACCCCTGGGCTAGAGACCCCCCCCTTACTAATTGCATACCTCTGCGATTTGCAAATCGTGATAAAATTGCAAATGCGAAAAATCGTTCAGCCCTAATTTTAAATGTATTTTGTAATGTATCCGATTGCTGTCCAAGCAAAAGTATTGTATTCTGAATACTTAGAATACTTTCACACTTTCACATTAATTTACATAATATTTATGTATGCAGCATAGGATTTGTGTTGTATGTATGATGTAAATACAGCGTCAGCTTAAAAACGTGGGCTATTTGCTTGTTGCCCCATCTGTTATGAACTAATTATGAACATAAAAAAGGACATAACAGATGCCCACCGAGAGTGCAGCAGATCATTAAACCTTTACCTGGCCAATTCCATTTTTTTTCTCTCTTGATGTCACGTGATGTCAAGTTCAAATTTAATGATTGAAAAAAGTAACTGTATTCAAAATTGCCTCAAAATATGTATTCTGTACATGTAGTCCGTTACCACCCAACACTGAACACAAGTTAAGGCTGTGATTGTAGCACATCGCAAACACTGAGTCATGATTGGGGCCAAACATCCAACTTGATCACTGCAGGCTCTTGCTGGCTTTTCTGAACTTTATTTCCTTGAAAGTGACATGCATGCAGTTGTTCAAGCAAAAACACATTTTTTTTTTTGCAAACAATAACAAGGCAGACATTCATCGGGAGGTTGTATACACAGGTTTATTGACACAGGGGACAGACAAAAAGACCGGAGAAAAGGACATAAGAAGGCGGTGCCAGGAAGCGAAAGATGCAGTGGATACAGTGTAGACATTAAGTAGGAAAACAAACAATTCGGTCCTGATTGCCCTATGTCAAGCTTTTATATATTTCACAGAAATGATTCGGTTCTTTTTCACTTTGACCATTTATATGTCGAATGTAAAAGAACAAAATTCTATAATTTCCAATATATCACACTTTTACACACTTTGCTTTGCAGTTCAACAGCTTTCATTCCTTCACATTATGAAGATAGGGATGCAAGGAAGAGGGGGGAAGGGGGACTTTTAAGTTAAACTTTAAAAAAGGTACTATATTTACTCTCTAAAAGCTCATCTGCTTGTCTACTCTAAAACATTTCACTTGTGACCGAGCTACACTATGCAGTGCTTTTTGGCTCTTTTTTTTAACTGCCACAGAAAAAAATATAAAAGCTAAAAAGCCAAGACAAAATCATGTCCTTCTCTGAATGATACAAAAAGGCATCTGAAGTAAGTATTTTTAAAGGTACAAGCCGTGCTTAAAGGGACTGCCCTTTGCCCTGTTTTCTCACAAATGCGCTTACATCATCCTATGTCTGTTTATTCAATGAGATTTAGCACTCTCTAGTGCAAAAGTTATTTTCTCTTCATGGTACCGTTATAATTTATCATAGCTTCTTTATTTTCAATCTTTGGTCGAATCCTACTGTAAAATGCTTTTCTTAAAACTGCCTCTCAGAGACCTGTGTTTTGGCTGCCTTGAGTTCTCTGTAAGCTTCCCTACAAATCTGCTTCAACAGAAATCGCCGTTCACAGTGCATTGGTTCGTGACTGTGTAGTATGGTTCACAGAGCTGGACAAACGGTAATACATTCTTGCTTTACTATACACTCTTGAAGTTATAGCTCTCAGCATAAAAGCTTGATTTTGTGCTCAGGTCTAGTGCTGAGTGCAGTGGGAGGTGCTCGGAGGTAACTGACAGGCAGAGGAAGAGAGTGAGCGGAGGTGATATTAGTGCCAGTCTGTCTGCGCTCTCATTGCTACGGTAACATGATGGGTGTGTCTGAGAACACAGACATTATCGAGTCTGACTCTCCTGCTTTCTGCTGTGATGGGTTTGGGACTTTGTGATGATGTTCTGGCCCCAAGAGTAAACCTGGTCCCAAATGTCCTTGCCCTCCGACAGTGCCTTGCCCTGCCCTTATTCTACCATTCTGTTGCTCTCTTATGGGCTCCAAAAACACTACATGCTTGTTGGTACTGACCTTGCGCCCTGGACCTTCAGTTGTGGTTGGAGGAGTGGGGCTTAGAATAGAGGATTGGGCACTCCCCGCCCCTGGCTCAGTCGTCTGATTTGTGGTGTTGGTGACAGGAGGTGGGGCCTTTCGACAAGGAGGGCAACGGCAGGGGGTCAGATAGAGGTACATAAGAACTAGGGCCAGGCTCACCACGCAGCCCAGCAGAGTGGTGAAGCCAGTGTTAAACGATTCATGAGGTTCGAGGTTCTGCTGCATCTGGACAGTTAGATTAACCTCCCTGGTTTCATTGCGCTGTAGCTGGTGGTCCAATGCCATACACCAGTAGATGCCTGAATCTTCTATCTGCACATCCATGATCTCTAGGCTGCCGTTGCTGTACATTTTTATTGATTGACTGTTTCCTGGGGGTGCCACATACCCCTGACTTGGTGACACCCAGAAAAAGGTCACATGCTGTCCTGTCAAGGTAGTAACACAGTGCAGCAATACTGCACTTCCTGCATTTGCCAAGATACTCGGCTCCTGCTCTGCTAAGAGTAACCTGATCCCAGTGAAGTCGCATTTTTCAAAGTAGCGGCCATGCTTAAAGAAACGCACGGTACCTTTTTGTATCCCATAGACGAGACAAGTGTGCTCCTCTTTGAAATCTGTTACTGATGTAAAGTTTCGCTCAGCCCATTTATGGAACAGTCCATACATAGAACAGTCACAAACCAAAGAGTTGTTATGAAGGTACAGTCCTTTCTGGACTGTGACAGGCAGGTTTGATATGTCCTCCAGGGGTAGTTTCAGGAGTCTGTTTGATGACAGATCAAGGAGAAGGAGATACGGATGTGTGTGCTTTTGTATTGAAAAGAAAGGAAAATCAGTGAGACGGTTATGGCTGAGGTAGGCCTTACGAATATTCCCCAATCTGGCAAAGACTGAACTTTCAACACGAACAATACGGTTGTTGAAAAGCAGCAGTTCCTCCAGACCTGGGAGGTCTATAAAGTAATGTTGCTCTAAATCACAAATATGGTTCGTTGAAAGATCCAAGTGTCTGAGCAGTGCTCCGGAGCTGTTCTGAAATGCTCTCGGCTTAATAGTTGTCAGCTGATTATATGATAACCGCAATGTTTCCAGCCGTGAAAGTCCCCCAAAACTAGCCTCCTTCAATTCCACAATTCGATTATGGCTAAGATCCAAAGTGACAGTGGTGATGGGCATTTCTTTGGGGACTCTCTCCAGGCCCAATCCAGTGCAGCTGAGGATGTCAGAGGCACAGAGGCACTGTTCTTCTTGGGAAGAGACATTTCTTGACTCGCAGATGCTGGGTCGGAGGAAAACTAGCAGCACAACAGACCACCATAACGGAGATGGGATCAGAGCAGTTGGTACTACTACACCATGCAGAAAGCCTTTTTTTCCTCCTGCACATGACATTATGCCACCAGCAGCAACGATCTGTTTGTTTTTTTTACAATGTCTTAATACATAGATCCTTCACTGTCCCCTTTAGCGGCTGATGGTGAAGCCGGTTTCATCTCATTTCACATTCTTCATAAATGTACTGTTGTCAAAGTTTGGACACTGGTCAGTCACTTCCTTGGGTAAACGTTTGTCTCAATACCTTGCGCTGACTCTCCACGAATAAAGAACACTTGGTTCCGTTATGTTACAGAGCTTAAACATCCCTCAGATTCACTTGTACACCGATCTTGTTGTTGGAATTTGGTACAAGGTTTACGTCGGAGGTCTCCTGCCATATGGAGTGGACAAATATGGTGACTTCATAAAAAGGCACAATCTCTGAGATGTAGTTTTACCTGGTGGAGATTTATAAGATGTTTTTATTTGAGCTGATAAAGGCTGAGAAAGTAGTAAAAAGTCAACTGGTCGGATCTTTTAATTAAGCATAGTTTCGCTGATATGCTGAATCCCTGGCAGCATTTAGTTTAAAATCTTCTTCGCCAGAAAAAGGTGTTTGAATCTGTGCTAAGATGTCAACATTGCTTCTCTCCTTGAAGCAAAGCAGGTAACTATACCTTTGCCAAGAACAGCTTTAATCACAGCTTTCACTTGAAGGTGTCAATGCACATCTTTCCTTTTTCTTCAAGTGGAATAAACGTTGCTTTTCAGATCACTAAGTGGTCCACGTTGCTTTGGGATCTGCTTTACGCCTTCCTTTCCACATGAGCGCACACACTTTTGCCTTTATTGAGCTTGTATGGTCGCGGCACAAGCTCCTCTTAGTTGTAGCGTTGCTTGTGTTCACGCCAAGTCGAGTTTTGTGAATCACAGTCTCTGCTGTCTGACGCCCACTGCCTTATACCCAAGTAGCATAGCAGATATTCACAGAAGTCTGCATCCTGTCCTTTTGACACGCAGGGTGGTCATTTCAAGGGTTCACTTATCACACACGCAGACTGTTCTTTCTGCTCTTCTCTTTCGGCAAAACCATTTCATTTTACGAGTGCGAAAGCCAAAGAGTTAAACTTGTGTGCACACTGTTTGGAAATAAATCTTCACCCGATGCTCAAGAAAAAAGCAACAGCACACCCAGGCAGTAAAAAGTTGAGCTTAGTCCAAGTGTGGAGTGTCCAAACTGATCAGGGCTGTCTCCTGGACGCATGTTTTCTCCTGGTGACATGTCAGTCTGTGCACACTCGGAGCGGAGTTGTGAGGGCTGTCTGTCGCTTCTGGTGCTTTCCCTCGCCTCTCCTCCTCGGCTTCACACTGCTCACTCCTCCTCTCTGTTTGCCCACTTCAGCATCCGCCGCCCTTCTCAGATGCTGATAATGCTCGCTTCCCAAAGAGCAGCTTGGACCGCACTCTCTCCCTGTCTCCGTCTGTTTGTGTTCTGCAATCAGACTTTGTTGTTTTCAACGCCCAGGCTCTCTCTCTCTCTCTCTCTCTCTCTCTCTCTCTCTCTCTCTCTCTCGCGCTCCCCACCTCGCCCTCTCTCTCCCTCTTTTGCACGGCTTGCGCTCTCACTCTGGCTTCCCCTCCCCTCCGTCTCTGCTTTTCGAGTGGATTATAGTGCCACAGAAGGCGCTTTGGAGGGTGATTCTGAAAGGGGATGTCTTTTCTTTAGCAGATCTACCTAAAAGTACTAGCAGCCAAGATTGACAACTACTGCAAGTATGTGGGTTATGAGTGGACCGCCCCATTAGACGATCCAATTCATGTAGAGATAGGATTTTTAAGGTAGATATAGAAACACGAGATTTGTTATTATATTGCACTGTTGTAGCAGACCCTTAACAATAATGCTGCATGTGCTTTCTACATTCAAATATTTGCTTTGCCTTTCTGAAACCTAAGAGGAAGCCTGCGTCCATTCAGTTGGGTCAGATAATATATTGTTAGTGGGGTCATCACTGTTTGCAAACAAATGTTCCCTGAGACACACGGTAATGAGGCACACGGGCTCGTCACATCCACTCAGCAAATATTCTCTTTGTGTCCATCACAAAGGGCTTTGTTCAAGAGTGTTTAGAGAGTAAAGGCTAATTTCTCTTAATGACTATATTTATGACATGTGTGGAGAAAGGTGGTTAGTAAGCATGGCCATTTTGTTTGGCTGAATATGACCCCCTGTTTTTAAATGTTGCAACTTATAATAATTGATGATGAACAAACATACAATACTTTTACAAACTACTGTAATACATTTTAATTTGAATTAAAATACTAAATAAGATTTGTGGATGAAAGTGTGTGTCACAAAGTTTTAAATTAGGGCTGTGTACCTTTTGAGACCCTGGTGATACACAGGTCACGATACAATCAGTACCTCAATGCACATGTCACGATACGATACATACCGCGATACACAGGTCTCGATACAATACATACCTCGATACACATGTCACGATATGATCCGTACCTTGATACACATGTCACGATATGATTCATACCTCAATACTCATGTCACGATACGATACATACCTTGATACACAGGTCACGATACGATGCATACAGTGATACACAGGTCACGATACGATCCGTACCTCAATACACATGTCACAATACGATCCACACCTCGATACACATGTCACGATCCGATCCGTATCTCGATACACAGGTCATGATGCAATCCGTACCTCAATACACATGTCACGATACGTACCTCAATACACATGTCATGATTCAATCCTTACCTCGATACACATGTCACGATACGATACATACCTCAATACACAGGTCACGATACGATCCGTACCTCGATACACAGGTCACGATACATACCACGATACACATGTCACGATACGATCCGTACCTCGATACACATGTCACGATACGATCCGTACCTCGATACACAGGTCACGATACGATGAGAACCTCAATACACAGGTCATGATACGATGAGAACCTCGATACGCAGGTCCTTAATACATAATCCTTTACATTTTTCCATGTTTTTCCCAGTCTTCCTGCCGTCTAACACCTGGGGGAAAGAATGATACTAAGAGCCACGATATCGGCACTGTGTCTTTTTTAATTATATCGATAGATACGTATCTAGGTATCGATATTTTGAGCACACCCCTACTTTAAATGGTGACTTACTTACATATTTTCTTCAAAGATGTTAGTATGATATGTAGAAAAGAAAGTGCGTTGTGTATTAAAAAGCATATTAAAAAGGATGCAATTTAAACTTAATTTAAAATTCAGACATGCCTAAAAGCAGCTAAGTGACACTAATCCAACACAAGCTGTCAAACATGGCCAAGACTGGTGGCATTAACAACCACGTGTATTACTGTTCAGAGGCAGCTTGTATCATTTGCAGATGACAGGTTGACGCTAATGTGCCATCCACTGCTTGTGCACTTTTGCTTTGTGGCTAACTGTGCATGTTGGTGCGGATGAGTTCTCTTCTAACCCGTCGTGCAGTCTCAGTAGCAGGATGTGTTTTTTTTCTGATCTCCTGTCACAGAGGATTAAGATCAGAGCCTCCACACAAAAAAATATGCATAAAAAAATCTTAAGAGGTAAAATGATCTTTTTGCGTTGTTGCCCTCTGTCCTATTGACAGTTCTGCTGGTCTGCCATCATTTTGAAGAATTTCCATATATTTTCTTTGCTTTCATTGATTGGTGGTGGCACTACTGTTAACTGTTAACTGTGATTGTTAGTGTTGGTTAGTACGGATCTATAGTTTGTAAACTGAAAGCCCTTAACTTAACTTGTATAGAGGGGAGCAACATAAGGGTTACTGCCCCCTTCTGGGTGACTAAGGCCGCGTACATCAAGATGAATTGGGAGACATCGGCTGAGACCTTTGCATTTCTGTCTGAAAAAGAACATTTTATGCGTTGTATTTATTTGTTGGAAGGAATGCAAAGGAGGATATCCTGTATGTTGCTAAGGAGAATCCACAGAGAGGGTATTAATTCAATTCAGTGTATTTTTGTATAGCCCAAAATCACAACAAAAGTTGCCTCGTAGGGCATCACAAGAAAAATAAAGTTGGTTTAACAGACAATGAGTGAATATTAGTTGTCTTGGGGTTATATTAACGTTTTTAAAATGAGCTAAGCCACAATGGTACTCATTACTTTTCAGTAACATGTGTCACTTTTCCCTTTGTTAGTTTATGATAATATGGCTACAGCTTCTCTAGACTCTCTAGTCTCTTTTACAGTATTAGTAAATACTGCCTACATTGCCATTTTGTAGACTGTGAAATATTATGTGCATTTATTTGTAACTGTGAGTCATTTCGCATGTTTCGTATTGCTTCGTTTTTGACCTATTGAAGTCCGAAACTGTGAATTTCCTATTGCAACAAATCTATTCATTTGCGTCCCTTTCATATTACACACATCTTTAGAGATGTTCTTTTTCAGATGTAAAGCTGATGTCTCCCCATTCATCTTAATGTATGCAGCCTCTGGTTTCACTCTGAAGGGGACGGTAACCTTTATGTTGCTCCCCTCTATAGCGCTTTTCCACCTACGTTAGTCTCAAAGCGCTTTACAGCAAGGAACCACTCACCCATCCACGCTCTCATTCACACACCAATGTGAGGCAAGGTGGATGAAGTGTCTTGTCCAAATACACAACATCATTGTAGACTTGCGGGAGCAGGGATTCAGACCCCTGACCTTTCCGTTCATGAGACGACCCGCTCTACCATTAACAGTATCGCCCCAATTCATCGCGGAGACGATTGGCTGAAAAAATTAATTGGATTTTCCTAACAGTTGTCTTGCTATCCTGAATTAGTTTATCCATTCATATTCATATAGTTTACCCATCATTTTCCTTGTCAATCTAAAGGCTTTGCTCTTTTGTTAGTTCATAATTAAAGATTGCGTACAAAGGGCTTTGGCTGACTAGAAACACTGCTGTTAGACAAAGACACAACTCGTGACATTTTCCAGCCTTATGCTACGACTTCCGCCTTTTGTCTTCCTAATGGCTTTGAGCACTATCCCTTCCTATTCTTTCCTCTTCTTGAATGAATCATTTTTTGCCTGTCAAAGATCAATCAAACATCGCTGCATTATTAAAATTCCACATGAGGAATCAAATGAAGACAAGTTGCACGGCGAACCAAAGGGAATGGCCTGAAGAACGCCTCTCTGTGTGAAGTGTCAAGTCTTGCTGTAATGATAAGGTCAGGGTACAATTTTGCCATAAAATGTCACCTTGTCCTCTCTCTGACTGTCCAGACTCCTGCTGGTAAAGGACACAGATGATCTGTCAACATCCACTTGTACAACACCCTGTGGAAAGTGCCAAAGTGCCAACGCTCCCCAAAATGTGTGGCCTGCTTTCTAACTGTTGCCAATTTTTTTTTTTTATTACCCCTCATATTATGCATAATGACCCTGTCTGCGTCCTGTGGTCCAAATAACCCAAATTAAGTACTATAAAAACAACCTTTTTATTCATGTTTCATTAGATTAGAAGATTTCTTTCAGACTGAGCATTCACAGTTCCTACTTCACGGTTACCATTTGATTTTTCACTGTGTTGAATGCTTTATGTAATTGAATTGGAACAAAGTACAAGGGCAAAGACATTGATAAAGTGAATGATTTTTTGAACGAGTGCATCAAGCAAGAGTTTTTTTTAATATGACTCAGTGACAGAGTTTCTGCTCTCAGAATTTATTAACCACGTGTGCTATTGCATGTCATTATTGCACTGCATGCCATCGCGAGAAGCTGTGAGGAAAGGTGGGCGATAGCAGACATTTTGTCCAATATGTACTTTATGGCTCTGTATGTATCCTCTAAAACACATTTTCTGTTTTTTTTGCATTGTATATAGTTTGTGTTATACGTGTGATGTCATCTGACTTGATACTTAACTAAAACAATGCACTGTTTACATTTTCAAAATGAAATGAACTAAATGTGCATCAATCATGCAGATCAGAAGATACAATACTTTTACAGACAGTGAGGAATTTTCATTTCAATCACTTTATTCAGCCATGATGCTGTTTAATTTCAATAATATCAATAATGACAGTAACAATGAGATTAATGATATTCCATGGTAAATAGCAGTGTGAGGAAGACCTTGTCTTACATTTCATGCCCCTTTACAAAAACTAAAAATGACAAAGAATAGACAGCTCACCATTGTTTGGTTGTAGTTTTACAGCAATCTGCCAATATTCATTACAATCACAATATCCACTCTATTATCATTTACATTTCGAACACTCTTCTTATTAGCGGCTTGTTTACTGTCCATACAGTTGTGCTCAAAAGTTCACCTCCCCTGGCAGAGAATGGCAGGGTATGTAAACACAAAAACCTTTATTTCACTCATGGTTAGTGGCTAGCCATTTATTCTCAAAAAACCTGTTTACACTTTTCAACTAGAAACTAGCCAAATGTCCCTGATCAAAAGTTGCATTGTACAGAGTACAATTTTGTCCTGTATTTCAGCTGAAGTGAGTTTTTCTTTGCTCTTGAACAATTTTCCTGGCAGTTGTTGAAGGTCATGTAAACGTTAGATCAGGGACATTTGAGTAGTTTGTTTCATTATGATTTCAAAAGAGTAAACTCAGTTCTTTGGCAATAAATGGCTTTGCACGTCCACTAACCAATGACACACAAAAGTTTCCTTTCCTTCTATTGTTGCTGTCTGTGATCAGAGTAAATTTGTTTTGAATCTGCATCGACACCAACTTATTCTTCACCTCCAACATCGTTAGTATTACTTTAAATTGAACATGATCTTTGAATTTCAACACTGCAGTTTTATAAAGAAGTTCATTTGTGTGTTCTCTTGGGCCTTTGTGAGGAATGGGTCATTGCAACTAGACCAGGGATCTCCAACCTTTTTTACCTTGCAAGCTACTTTTGCGTAACAAAAATGCCAGCGAGCTTCTTATTCTTCATAGAAAGACAAGTAACTAGGTCTCTAGGACTGCCAAGATGGTCATTCAACTCAATAAAAGAAAATTACAGTAGTTTCTGCTTTGCTGCCACTGTCCATGTTTGGAGATATTTTGCTCGGAACAACAAAAATGCATCGAAAATGTGACTCATCAAGCGTATGTAGAAATGTAGAAAGCCTTTGGCGAGCTACTTGGAAAGGGCTGGTGAGCTACCGGTAGCTCCCGAGCTACTGGTTGGAGATCCCTGAACTAGACTGTTATAAAAGTAATACTTAGTTTTGTATACAATTTTAACCCTACCTACCTCTCCATTTATCTTTAATCACCCTGTAGCAATCCTAAATCCTATACTTTTATGCATGTCAGAAATAGCGGCAGAATTGACAAGCCAGTTTTTCCTCTGAGTGACATTTGTTAAGAGCACTGGAAGGAAGAGAGGAGTGGGGCGATTGAATGTGTGAACTTGGTGTGATGTATCTCTGAAGGACGGCGGAGAACAGAGGAGGACTGTAAACATGCAGAGAAAGACAAAGGAGATGCCGGAGCTGTTTGGAAAGAGCCAGTGAGTGGGAGTCAGGTCTTGTGGAAAGCCCCGCTATAAAAGATTGATGTGTAGAGGCTGGATTGAGTGGCGCTGCAGGGGAGAGGAGAACAGAAGGGAAAAAGAGAGTTGGGGGGGGGCTTTCATTAGCAAGAACGCCAGTGATTGAGGACTACATGGATTTGCAAAAAAGACAATTGGTGAGAATTATGAAGTGGAAGATGATGAAGGTTTTCACAGGCGCAGTTCAGTGCAAGCCCACACTGGCTCACAGGAAATTGAACATGACAGCAATATAAATAAATCAGACCGCATTGGATACAGACTTGAAAATAAAAAGGGTAGAACGCATTGGCTAATGTTCCCAAATTGATCTGATCCACTGGCATGTTGTGGAAGGTAAATTCCTTTTTATTCAAATGTTTTGCTCAGTACCTAATGAGCCCTAATGAAATTACTGATGCTCTTTTTACTTGGCTCAGCAGTGCTAATGCACATCACAGTGTGCACGCTGTGTTCAAATGAGAACGTCGATGGGTTCAGCAGCACAACAGTCTGCTTTATAGGTGTTCCTGTGCCTTCATGTCAAGCCTGCTGCTGTGGCTCAACTGGCTAAATTTGGATTGGAGCACGATGCCACGTGTGTGTTCTAGACAAAAATAACATCACTTCTCAAGATAGAACTGCTATACATTTACTATTGTACATTACTACGGGAGCAAGTCTTTAAGATTTAAAGAACTTATTGGGTCCTAGTTGTTTTTGAGTTGAGTCGTATATTGTATCGTGCTTGTAAAATGTTCTGGATAATATTCTATTTTAGTCTGTGTAGGTTCTCAGTCGTACAGGAGTTGTCCATCGTAGGCAAAGATTCTTCAGTCTTCATCTGTACTCTGTAATTGAAGTATCGGACGTTTCGATCTTAGTCCAAAGATCTTCCTCAGCAAATAAAGACTTAAACACAAGGAGTTAACCTCTAAGTCCCTCCTCTCTTGGTACTAAAGGTTGGAATAGGCTAAGATGTTTTCCAACCTTTAGTACCAAGAGAGGAGGGACTTAGAGGTTAACTCCTCCATCTGGTTTGCTCTTAAGAGACCCACAAGCGTCTTTAAGAAAATTAAGATTGAAACTACTAAGATTATATATATACTAAGATTGAAATATCCGACACTTCAACTACGGAGTACAGATGAAGACTGAAGAATCTTTGCCTACAATGGTTCTATTTTAGTCAGTTTGGAGGCAATTTAACTATTGATTAATTTTCCAAACCATCCCTATATTCTTTTGTAATTCAATATCTCTATCCCTTGCTTTTGCAGGACATCGCGAGCCGCATCTGTCCTGCTCTCTGACCCCTGCTTCCAGCTCCACTCCATCCAGCACCTCTTAGGAGAGGGAGGGGAGACCTCCTCAGCCACAGCAGTGACCTCCGCCGCTCTGCCTGTGGTGGGAGCGCTGAGCTCCGCTGTCACCCTTCCTGCAGCTACTGCACCTGGCTCTTCAGAACGCAAGCACTTTTCCCTTCACGCATGTGAGTGGATCTACTACATGTTGAAATCTCCACACTGCTGCCGTACAAACAACATTAGTTTTAACCTTTAGTTTATGGGTACTCTTAAAGATGTTGGTGACATTTTACAGGCTGATGTTTGTAGCCGTTTTCCAACAGACAGTAGGTTAGTTATGATTTATCACTTTATCTTTCAGTGCATTTGCTTTTAAAGCAGAGTTGGCAAAGTTTGTACCTTGGATCATAGCCCGGAATGTTCCTAATAGGATTTAGACTGCACTTTAATTCTGTTAGGGGCTGTAGTGGCATTTGTCATGGCGCTGTGCTTGTCCTGTTCATAAGACACTTTCCTGCTTTGCATACACTCGGTAAGAAACAAAGAGGCTTAGCTTTGGCTCATATTTTGTCCTACATGACAAATTATCTGCTGTGCTTGGGAATTTTACATTCATTTCTTTTCTAATGGATGGGATTTGAAAGTTGTCTTTTCCTAACTTAAAATCCAAGAAAACACTTGTACACAAATTACTACTAACATGCAGTAAACCCTCCATAAGTATATTGAAATTATGACATATGACTATGATGTAAAATACATCCATACAAAGTAAGGGGTGAGTCCCTGTCCAAAGCTCCTACATTGCATAGGGTGTACAGAGATTCATTTTCACTCACACATTACTAACATGGCAACACTCTGTCTGTATTTAGGTTTTTGTTCACAATAATAGGAAGTTACTTTTCCAAAATAGCTTCACTTCGCCCACATTCAGACCACCCATTGATCTTTTTGTTGAGATATTTAGAGAAGAGCTTCAAGGCTGTCTGAGATGTAGCCATGAACAGAGGAGAAAGTGTCAGACTGATCAAGAGGAACTGTGAGGGACAGATGAAGGTAGGAAGTAGTTATATGACAACGCAGATAAAAGTAGAACGAAAAAAACACATTGTGAAAAATACAATTATATTGTAGTATATACTGTCGAGATACAGAAAATGTAAATTCTGTATGATCACATTCAGCACCATGTGACATCTAGCTGCCTACATTTAATACGTGCATCATCTGTGGTTTTGCGTTGCATTGACACATGTTTAAACAACATATTAGTAGTTTCTCCTTAAAAACTTATTGTATGCAAACAGCTGATCTTTATGTATTAAAGATATATGAATTTTGCAGATCATCATGTTTTAGTTTGACTTGACTTCTTGACCAGGTGTTTTAGAGTCTATCCATCTGCAGCTTATGACCTGATCAGAGTGCCCCATTTCCCATTGCCATGGAAACAGACCGTTACTGTGATCAGTGGCACAGAGTCCTCAGGGCCAAGGATTGGTTTTTAATTCTTTATCCTTTGTCCGTTTTTATGGTTGATTTCTTCCTCCACCATTGACCCTGACATGTTTGTTCAGATGACTACAGTTTAAACACAAATATTTGACATTTAAAAAGCCTGTGGGAAAAACGAATAGGAAATGTACAGTGGGGAAAAAAATAAATTTAGTCAGCCACAATTGTGCAAGTTATCCTACTTAAAAAGATGAGAGAGGCCTGTAATTTTCATAATAGGTAGACCTCAACTATGAGAGACAAAATGAGAAAAAAAAATCCAGAAAATCACTGACTGATTTTTAAAGAATTTATTTGCAATTATGGTGAAAAATTAGTATTTGGTCACCTACAAACAAACAAGATTTCTGGCTCTCACAGAGCTGTAACTTCTTCTTTAAGAGGCTCCTCTGTCCTCCACTCGTAACCTGTATTAATGGCACCTGTTTGAACTAGTTATCAGTATAAAAAACA
>OMNZ01097027.1:0-11525 GCA_900303255.1 Lesueurigobius sanzi | reverse complement strand
TCTCCTTCTCTGCCCCCCCTCTCTTTCTCTCCCCCCTCCCCTCCCTCTCTTCCCCTTTCCTTCTCTCTCTCCCCCCCCCTTCCCCCCCCTCTCCCCTCCCTCCTCCCCCCTTCCTCTCTCTCCCTCTCCCCCCCCCCCTCGCTCCCCCTCTCCTCCCCCCCCCCCCCCCCTCTCTCTCTCCCCCCCTCTCCCTCTCTCTCTCTTCATCTTTCTCTCTCTCCCTTTCACTCTCTTCGCCCCTTTCCCCCATCTCTCTCTCCTTCTCTCTCTCCCCCATCTCTCCTTCTCCCTCCCCTTTCCGCCTATAAAGTTCCACAGTGCACTTTTAAGCAAAGTAAACATACCTAAAATGTGTGTATTCTACTTGTACTTTGGTCTTTGTTACTTTCCGCGACTGGCCAAACAGAAAGGGCATAACTCCGGCACAAATCTCTTCAGTCTCCACCTGTGACAACGCCTTGTTGATTCATTCACATCATGACAGGAAGCATCTCCATGACTAAAAAGACTGACTCACACAAACTGAAGGTTGAACATAGAGGATTTATTGTCTTTTAAGTTACTGTACACGCGTATATGCAAATCAAAGCAAGCCGTTTTAGGAAAATATACAAACAAATATGAAACACTATAGGACGTGACAAAAGTGCGTGGAGTTAACGACAGTGACTTTGATTACTGTAAAATAATACAAATATAAGCACTTTAATTTGGACAAAAGTGTGTTTAGTTGCACGTTGCTTGGACCCCGGCCCTATGACAGTTTTAAAAAATTTGGCTTTTTTACCACGTATATGAGCGAAACAAAATGATATGGAGATTAAACGGCAAGCGAAAGAATGTTAGGTCACAGAGAGTCACGTGAACAAGACACACACAGAAAGATTATATTTTGAGAGCTGTTTATGATGGTTTCGAAAGCTTGAACTGCTGAATAGTCATCTCCCTTTCCCATTTCGGCTGCACCACGTGTGGAATAAATAGCAATATCGCACACCTGGATGACATTTCAAGGCTTAGATTCTGCTAAATCTAAGCACATACTGTAAGAAATGTGTTTTTTTCCATCAAAATGTGTCAAAGCAAGGCATGAAATGTAATAAATTAAGATTAAAAGAAGGGTCAAATGAACTAAGTTAGAAAAAAAACATGATTAAAACTAAACTTTTACATATTTTGATGGTATTTTATGGTTTCTCTACGGGCATTGCGTCACCTAATGTGATAACGATGATGAGTGCAGCCAGTCACTATTCCCTTACTCATTTACCTCCATCTACTGTAGTCGTATTGATTCATAACAAGACAAACAGAACTAGGTTGTCATCAAGGGAAGGATGTAGCAATGTAAAGGTCTCATGGCAGGATGATTATTTATTATGTCTTGCTTCTTCTGCGCCAAAATTATAGATATTTCCTTATTCTATATTCTTCATGTTGGCTGCCAGTTTGATCATATGTAGCATTTTTAGTGGTCTTTGGATGACACCGGACCGGTTCAGGCCACGTGACGGCGGTTCACTTGAGGGGGGGGTCACCTTCAGACAAGTGGCCACCAGAGGGCGCAGTGGAGCTACGTTTCATGCCAGTAAAGCAGAGGGAGAAATACTTTTAGCTATTTTACGACTGTTTTACTTTCAATTACACCTCTCTGCCGCTGTACTAAGTTTTAACAACTCCTTATGTGCTGTAATACAGTGTTAGATGTCACTAAATGCCTTTCAAACAAGAAATACATGTTTTTTTGTAATTACTGGAAGTGAGTCTCCAACCTTGCTATCAAGCTAGCTTTGTTTTGCTACATTATTTACTCTATTTACTTAGAACACAGCACTGACGTCAAAACAGGTCAGCGCTTGGTTTAATATGATCAAGTTGTAATTGATTCTACTTTTAGGCTTGTGGTATTTGGTCGAATGCATTTTTCCTCATCTAAATCCTACATGTCTGTGCATAATGAGTGCTTCCCCCCAACCCCTCCCAAACCGCTCCAATAGTCAAAGTGCTCTAGACCCTAGTCTGAGTAGGGAGCAGCTTGGACCCCCCTTTGGGAGCGGTGCGGTTCATCAAAGGCTGTGGAGACACTCGCAAAGCGCTCCGCTCCGTCCCGTTCCGGTCTTATCGAAAGATGCCGTCTGAGGTGAGTTCCTTCTGGGATTGCTTCAATCAAAACCCGGATACCCCGCCCTAAACCCCAATACTGCCACGTGATTGGCCCAAACCACTGCTGGTTCGAGATGAAAGGTGAAAGGGGAGTGGTACAAGATGGACCCTCCTCGTGTGTTTGTGAACTCACAAATACAGAGAGAATTGAGCTTGCAGCAAAGATTAGTGGAGGAGAGGTGAGGACTATGGTGAATGTCAGCTCACACTTTAAAATGCATCTTTATGACAAATAACTAGAATTAAGTATAATTGACCCTATTCTGAGTAATTCTGATTTACCAAGTAAAATAAGCTGCTGGAATTAGATTTTCCCACTTATTTAATAGGAAATTAGATTTATTTTCTATTTTTATGTGCAAGAAGATAAACTTTGTTATGATCATTGTGTGTACTTATCTAATACCTTTTGCAAGGTAAAGAATTAACGTCTCTAATCCTGGTTACTGAACAAAAAACACTTTTAAAAATTAATTTTAGAAATTAAAATGATTGTAGGTGTAATAAGATGATGTTTATTGTTTGAGGTGCAAAAATACTCCATTGCCAGATCATTATTTTTACACCCTCAAATCAGGATCAAATATTCTTATTCCAAGTAAATTTTACCCATTTTTTTAGATCATTTTCTCCAGTATAGTAAATATATATATTTATGTACTGTATGTATAACAGGGGGATCTCTTGTTGCCTTCCCACAAAATGTAAAGGGAATGAAGCAGATTTTTTAATTTGAACATATATTGACCTCTGTTGTATGTGCTGAGTGTAAAAAGTCCACGGTAACGCTGTGAGACTGTGCTTTTGTTGTTTTGTTACTCCCTGGTTAGAGCGGGACACATTTGTACAGGGCAGGTTTGTGCTTTCATTTGGTTTTCTCGGCTGAAGGAGCAGCGGCTTCTGTCTGAGCTGCTGCGTCTGTGGACGAGCGCCTCTGACTCTGAGAACACAAACGACACAAGGATTTAATGGGACAACGGCACAAAAATGCAAAACAATGAGCATGCACTATACAGATTAGAAGAGTGGCTCCCAAAGTGGGGGTCGGGACCCTCCAGGGGGTCGTGAGGCACTGAGTAGCGGTCCTAAGACAATATTTAAAGTATATTTAATCAAATTCTTAATTGAAAACAGCATTTATTTGTGAATAAAGATCAAATGGCAAAACAAATGTGGTACATACAGTATACCAAATGGATATTTCCTATTAAACATGATTTTTTGTTTAGTTTTGCTGCCTGATAATGTTAAGCACCAATAACATTTTAAACTGAGCATCCTGTGCTTTCATGGTCATTTCAGGGTCAACTTTGAGAACCTCTAGATTACAACATCATTTTAACACAGAATTGTCTACTGGCGCCATCTTGTGGTATTTAGGCTGCACTACAAACATGACACATGGCAGTTTTCGCACGTCAACTCACTATTATTATTAATATTTCATTATTTTCATTTTATTTATTAACTTTATTGAAAAGTGCCATTTTTTCATGTTCCCTGCCGGCTCCGTAACATTAAAATACATCACAGAAATGTAGCTTGAATAAAAAGTTGCAGAGAGAAGAGCAATAATTAATTATTATAACATCTGTCCCCTTTTATCAGGTACAACTAAGTACACTTTTATCAATTTCCATCAGCTTTAATATTTTGTCTTGACATTTAAGAGCAAAAGGTGTGTTCCATTGGCAGATGATTTTACTTACCAGCTCAAATCAAGGGCAAATTTCACGAAAGTTTCACAAATTTTTCAAATGGACGTACATGTATGGTTTGTTTTCGTATAACTATTTATTTGGCTCTATCTGCTCTAGGAAAATCTTAAAATCTCTCAGTGTACAGCACTTTTCAGATGTTCACTCCACATTAAATTGACTAGAACACTGGTTCTCAAAGTGGGGTTCAGGGCCCACTGGGGGTCCTCAGAGGCACAGCAGGGGGGCCTTCAAAGGTTGTCCACAAATCAATCACAATCAGATATATTGAGCTTATAATGAACTGTACATGAATTTTATATTAATCTAATTTACCCCATAATATTGCCACTGTTTCCTTGTATTTTATGTGTAAAATTAAGAGAAAACGATTACATTTTCATTTAAATCGAGTGAATTCTTATCATAGGGAGCCCCCAAAGGATCTTTGGATGTATGAGGGGGCCGAGACTCTCTCAAGTTTGGCAATGACTGGACTAGAATAACTGTACTTTGATTGTGTACTTTGTGCAATTTGTCCCACCAGGTTTTTGAAGAACAGAGTGATGGAGTTCCTCTTCTCCATTTTCTTGGGTGCAGTTGCAGGCTCCTCTGCTCCAGGGGGCGCTGCGGTGGTGGGTTTGGTCTCTGCGGTGGCCTCAGACTTGGCCGCTTTAGGAGCGTCCTCTTTGGCGGGGCCCGGTTCGGCTGCTGCAGGAGCCGGGGCGGGGGCCGCTTTGGCTTCAGCCGCCTGTCGGACCCAAAGATTCAGTGAGTTTGAAAAGTCTGTAATGCTGCAAATACACAGCGCAAATACACAAGCAGGGTCACTCAGACATGTATAGAAATAATACTGTGCATCTAAATATCAAGCATTTTTGTAAAGCAGGCAGGTTTTCTTGCATATTATTATTCGTATCAAATATTTGAAGACCTAGCTCTAAGCTTGTTTCCTCCAAAAATACATTTAAAACTATTGCCATAACATTTCAGAGAAAGAATGTCAATGGGAATAGAGGCTGCTCTAGTTGGAGCACTGGATCCATGAGTGTAACTAATAATGGAGGTAGCCTGCGTGGCCATAGCGTTCAGCACAGGCTAACAAAGCTAATTCATGCTAGCATTTGAACTGCCTCCATGTTGATTTTTTTGTAGCGTAATTCCATATATGGTATGTGCGAGTTATGTTCTCATTGCACCCGCAGAGCAAGAAGGCACCTGATTGGTTAGTTATTTTTTGTGAATATCTTAAATAACGTTGAAAATATTAAAAGACAAAGCACAGGACAGTGTAGACAGAGCGGGGCAGGAGCCCAGGGGCCTACCATAGTCAAGGGCCTATCAGAATTAAGGGGAAAAAAACAAAAAAAAAGTAAGTCTCTAGCCCATTCCTGTCAGGAGTTATGACATTTTAAAGAAATAATTAAAATGTTCAATCCAGCCACTAGGGGGCAGCTGAGATTTATTTTAAAGGAAGGATTTCCACACCTGTCCAACAGAGGGCACTGTTTTACCGCCTTTGCTCTGCCTGATCCTGTCAGATTTCAGTAGTAGCCCCGCCCACCTGGCCCAGAGGCCTATCAGATATCATTGAATTCCATATTATACTGTCATTTGTTTGACCTGTCAATCACATTATTGCTATGATTTGTCATAGCATCATTGATACTAATACAAATTCTAGCCAATCCAAGTGCAGAGAAATGTCAGGCGTAATTTATGTACGTGTCTATTCACTTCTAATAGTTCTGGAGGCGACTCGTACAGCGAGAGCGCAAAAGGAGAAAGAGCGTTGTGATAAAGAGCTGATGAGCCACATGCCTAAGCTAACAGGCTTTTTTTAAACCAAGAAGCTCAACCAGAGGAGGAACCGCAGACGAAGGCAGCTCCATTTTGTGGGATTTAGGGTTAGGGTTCGCGCTGAGGGGGGGGCCTCCAATACCGGGTAAGCCCCGGGGCCTATGGGTACGTTAAGGTGGCCCTGGGTGTAGAGCGTGGTAAGACAAGCACTCGAGGGTCAGATTAACAAGACTATTTCCAATAATGGGTTCACCTTATTCAGGGAGTCTCCATGGAGGCCGCCATCTTGTGTTCATAGTCAAACTGTAGGTCTGACTTGAGCTGATATTGTCTTTGATGTTATTGGTGTGACATGTAACATTTCCAACAACAGTAAATATATCCATCAGCTTTGGTCCTTTAGAGTTCCTCACAGACAATTAGTCAAATTGAGCGACAAAAAAAGTAAGAGATATTATCGCTAAAAAATAATTTTAGGTCACTTCCTTCCACTGAAAATAAACCTGAGCCACACAGACTTATTACCTTTGAGCTTTGTCACAAGTTTTTTGTTCATTCCCATTTTTTAAAGCTCTCTAACATCGACAGCAAAGGAAATCCCCGCTCACTGGAAGTGCTAAGACAAACAGGAAATGCTTAGACGACAAAAGTGGGCGGGACTGAATAAGGTGATTCCGGAGTCGTCTCCCGTATATGCTAGCTGGCTTCATGGAGAACTAGCCGATTGTACCTCCATCACTGTATGATTGGATCCCGCAGCTCAGGGGCGGCCAAATAAGCCTGAATATACAATATTGACAACCAGCCTCTAATTAAAACAGATTCAAAAAGCATTCAATTTGACTTCCTGCTGCCTGTTTAAACCCTGCATTTGTCATTTTCTAAAAACAAGCCATAGTTAGAACAGTCAAAAGCACTGTTTAGAGACTGCAAAAGGACAATGCTCAGTCTGAAGCTCTGACACGTGTTAAAATCACAACATTTATTATAAGCCAAGCACAGAGACACTTCAAACTCCACATTTTAGTCACAGCACTCTTCACTTTCACAGATTTACCACAGCCGCAGTTTTCCTGAGGAGCTCCACTCCGCTGGTGGAGGCGGACTGGACTGCAGAGCTCACAGAGTCTAACAGCGCCTCAAAGGTCAAGTCACTGTTAATTCCTCCATAACGATGAACAAAGACTTTCCATGTGTTTAAGAGATCTTACTTTGGGTTTTAAGAAGGAGAAGAGGGACTTCTTGGCCTCTGGTTTCTTCTCATCTTGAGCCGGTGCCGGAGCCGGAGCAGGTTTAGCAGCTGCCTCCAGAGTCGAGGCTTTGGAGGCGTCCGGCTTCTGCTGGGAAACACACGGAGGAAAGCATTCGGTGAGTTCAAAATAGTTATTATATGTCCGTGTAGGTGGAAATGGCATTAGTCTGCACCCGTGAATAAGAAGAAAAGTTGAAGGCCATGCAAGCAGGACAGTATAGAGATTTATCTACTGTACAGAGGTGAAAAAGGTGCAGAATATTTTTATTCAAGTATCTCAGTTAGCTGCAAGTAAATTATTTTATTTGAAGAAAACATTTACTTTCCTAATTTTTACTATTTTTCTTCACTGGTTTAATTGGCATTCTTTGTCCTAGCTGTTGTTTTTTTTTAAGCCCAGAGCTATTTTAGTGTAATAAAATATTTAATTCATCATGTATTCAATCATTTAGTTTCTCTGGTATTGATAATACAGTAACAAAAACCTAAAACTTTTTTTTATAAATAGCCTATTCGTCAAATGGAGGTATCTATTTTTGTAATAGGTTGTGTTCACGTTATAGGATTCTATTTCAGTTGTAGGGTTCCCGCTCTACCTGGAAAATCTTGAAAACCTGGAAAATTGCTGGCCCATTTTCTAGTGATGGAAAATGAGAAAACATGTCAAATGTCTTGGAAAAAAATATTTCATCCTTGGAAACATTGCTAATCCATTCACTTTTCTGTTTATAGGTGAAGTTCATAACTTAATTTAAACATCAATTTATATGAGGATGGATAAATATAGGAGTGTGCCACATAATTGAAATAAGTCTTCTCTTGAATGCACCGGAACGTATGAAAAATGACTTCTTCCAAAATTCTTCCAGGGGGAGGACCTCCAGACCCCCCTTTCCCCGTGAAATGGCAACCAAACTTATTTTTGACTTTAAAATGTCCTGGAAAAATTTCAACTAAAGAGTGGGAACCCTGAGTTGGAACAGGTGCCAATACAAAAAGAAAATATTGTCACCATTGTCTTCATCTTTAATAATAATAATTAGACCTTATTCATATGCGCTGACAGAGAAGACATTGAACATTGTGGCAGTTTTTGTTTTGTGTGGATTGGCCCAGGAATTACACAGAAATTAACACTAAACTAATGCCGCATTCATGTGGACCTGGGGAATTGGGGAAAACGTATTTCCCAGTTGGAAAATGCACATGAACACTCGCTCAACTGGGAAAAACAACTGGGGAAGTGGGGTCAAAACAAGCTACCGGACTTCCGCACCTGATGCGGAAATCAGCTGATTTGTTAATTGTGAGCTTAAATGTGAGCTTTTTGGTTAAACACTGCTACTTTCACAGGTTTACTGTGAGCCTTCATTGACTTTGGAGTAACATTTATGAGAGAAATTCCCGGAATTTATGCTAGCAAAAAGAAAATATCAGTGATGCTTTATAAAACAAACAAACCAAAGTTTAGCTTTTGATATGCTAGCACCAAATGTAAATAGTTAGCTCTGTTCAATGCTAATTAGTGATGAAAGACCGTTTATCTGATTACATCAAAATCCCCACTTTCCGACAGCACATGAACACAAACCAACTGGGAACAACGGACTTCCATCTGGGGAAAACGAGTTCCCCAGTTCACATGAATGCAGCATGAGACTGCAAAGCTGCATTTTGACAGTTACTATAGTTAGCAGCATTGAATTTCCAGCTGCCCTCCACCTCATTTTTAAACTACAGGCTCTTTAGAATGTTATGACTATTTGGCTCTAGATAATAACCCTTTACTTGTGAAAAATATCAGAGCTTGAATCCCATAGAGTTTGAGAATGTCTCCCCCTTCTGGCTGTATTGGAAACAACCACAAGCCAAAAAAAAAATGGGAAGAAAAGTCTCCCATTCCATGCAAGTCCATGCAAATGAGGAGAGAAATGCCATGTCTGCATAGCCCCAGTTTACCTGCTGTTCTTCTGTAAGCCCTGACTGTGGCGCCTCTGCTGTTTGCTGTGTTTCTACATGACTGTCCGTCTGAACACATCATCACATTAACATATATTTAGGAATGATTTAATATTAAAGATGACTTATTTTCATCTGTGATGTTACCTGGTCTTCTGTAGCGGGCTGTGGCACCTCCTCTGGGTTCTCCTGCTACACGTGTCCAAGTTACATTTGTCCATATTATTATGTACATTAAAGGCGTAATATTTCACCCAATAATATGAATGAAATACAAGCTTTTATTATATTACATACACTACCGCGCAAATGTTTGGGGTCACTTTTTATTTTGTTTTCAAGATTATTTACATTGTATGATTCTAAATTGAAGGCATAAAACTATGAATGAACACATATGGAATTATGTAGGAAATTGAAAAAAGGGTGAAATAACTTTTATGTTCTTCTAAATAGCCCTTTTTACACTTTTTTTTGCTATTTTTGTTTTGGCATTTTCTCAATGAGCTTCATTAGGTCCAGTAGGTCATGACCTGAAATTGTTTTGAACAGTCTGTGAACTGAAAACCATTTCTGTGACTGCATTGTGAAGCTGTGTGAAAAGGGGAAGGAATCTTACTTGTATAGCTCTTTTCATATGACACAAGTCACACCCAAAGCGCTTCACACATAAAAGGGAGGAGGGTTCATTCACTCCGTGCTGATGGTGGTAATCTACATTTGTAGCCACAGTTTCCCCTGGGGCAGACTGACAGAAGCGAGGCTGCTCACATCTGCGCCAACGGTCCCTCCGACCACCACCAGCCACTCACACATAGGCATTGGGTGAAGTGTCTTGCCCAAGGACAATCCGCACCTGCCGGAGCCGCGATTTAGACTCCCGACCTTCCAATAATGAGACGACCCGCTCTACCATCTGCGCCACTGTCACAGTAATCAAAGCAGTTCTTCTTTTTTGGTTAAAACATAATTCCATATATGCTCATGGATAAATTGAATGCCTTCAGTGCCTACAATGTATATAGTCTTAAAAATAAAGAAAAAACCATACATCAAAAAGTGACTCCAAACTTTTGAGCGGTAGTGTATATATTTTTTTACCAAAAATATATTTTTTACTTTAAAAATAACAAAAAAACATGTGCACATATCTCTGATTATCCACTGCGAAATTGTATTTTCTGTGCTGAGGAGCATATTTTGTATAGGTTGCGTTCACGTGACATTACAACATACTAAAGAACATATAGTTTAGAGATTTCTCCAGCAGTAACAATGGTAACTGTCAAAATGTAGGTTTCTAGTCTTAGTTTATTGCAATTCCTGGGCCAATGAACATGGAACAAAAACTGCCACAAAGTTCCATGTCTTCTCTGTCAGCACATACTGTATGAGCTAATGTTCTATTTACAGTATTTTCTCATAAAGGTGTCCAAAAGTGGAGATAAAATTCAATAACGTGTGTGATGTTAACCAGTAGAAAGGACTTTCAGCCATGAGAATAATATAGGAGGTTTGTGAATCCAATCACTATCAAATAATGATTGAGTAAAACATTTGGCAATTTTCTTTAAGGAAATTTCTTTCAAAAACTGTTTCTCTCCCATAGAGCTGCATTGGCACCTGCTCCAAAAATAGATTCTTATAAATTCTATCATGTGAACGCAACCTATTGCTGGCAACACTATGCTACGCAGTGTACCTTTAATCTACTACAGTTTGATCAGAGTTAGAAAATATGGCCCTACTTTACCTGAACTTGCTCCGGCTGGGCCTCGTCGACAGAGGGATGTGGGTCTTTGTGCGTTGTCTGTTAAAGGGATTGTTAGTTTGGGTTAAGGTTTTTAAGAAGAGCGAGGTAAGGTTATAGGTGCATTGTGGAACCATTCATGCAATAAAAAAGCAAACTTGATATTAGAGTGTGATATTAGCCGGTGAAGGCGCCATTACGCTTCATCACAACTAGGGCTGGGTACCGTTAAACGATACTAGGGATGTTCCGATACCGATACTGGTATCGGATTTCATGCCGATACCACAGATTTTTCAGGTATCGGTATCGGCGAGTACCTGAACCAAAACCTATCCGATACCACAATGTGTTTTTCTGGGCTTTTTTTCTGGGCTCTGCAAACACTAAACCCTCTAATGATCACAGCAGATACATTTGTGTTTTCTTTTTTGCTTTCATTTGATCTTTAGAGTGGAAACAGAACACTGACAGAATACATGTTATATGCAGAATGAGCCATGTGCTATGGGCTTTGGCATCTTTTTACAGACTTTTGCTAGTGTTTTTATTTACATCGTGGTATCGGAGTTGTACTCGGTATCGGCGACTACTCTGAGTCCAAATATCGGTATCGGATCGGATGAGAAAAAATGGTATCGGAACAACACTAAACGATACCAGTATGGTATCGAAAAAATAATCAAGGTACTACCGGTATCGAAAAATAAATTGGTACCGAAAACAGGTACCGGAAAAATATTTTCCTTTAGAAAGCAAATTTTGATGCCTAGTGGATCTAAAGAAAGTGACTTAGGTGTTTCAGCTCAAATAAATGATAAAAACACTAAAAGAAACAGTATTTTATTGAATAAATGATCATTATTGTTCTGTTTTATGGTTCTACAACAAAACTAAAAATCAA
>OMNZ01097023.1:0-24124 GCA_900303255.1 Lesueurigobius sanzi | reverse complement strand
TTTAACAGGCGGATCGAAGTGGGGACAAAGCTAGATGTGGCTGGCTTTGTCCTCAGTGAAAGGGACCTGAACCTGCGTCCTGATGGTAACAGGGTGTAGTGAGAGTGCAGGGCGTGTGAGGTGTCGCTGGAGATTTGAGAGCCTTTTCTCATGACTCTGCTATCCAAACAAACAGCCAGCACTCACGACGCTCCTCCGCCTCTCGCCATCACAGCGCCATCGGTGATGATGGCGCAAAAGTTTCAAATTGATATCTTTAAATTATGACTTGTTCCCTCTATTCACCTGCAGCGTCTCAACTTAAAAGGACCTCTCCTATGCTAGTTTCTTTTCTTATAGTCAGACCTGTGTATTTATTTTTACCTTAACAGTTTGGGTTGCTTCTGCCGCCTTCCTCAGAAGAGTCACGTGATGTTACGGTGACGTGACGGATCAGCTGATTTACACAATCATATGTAGGGGAAACAGGGAGTGCGTTTGACATCAGGAAGAAGGAACATCGAAGAGAATGTGAGAAAGAAACACGAGCCATTTGACGAAAAATGGGCTGGGACTTGGACTGGGAAAAGAATTTCGAGAGCTGAAAGCGCGCTCGCCAGACTGTGAACCGGGACGATGGGGGGGGTACCATCTTTCCCACACCTGGGACACAGTTCTGAAGAAGTCGGACTGCAGATGGCGCTGTCGTCCTGCCACTACAAGCAGGAAAACGGTGCCAAAAACACGTCACAGTAACATCACGTGACACTCCTGAGGAAGGTATCAAAACTGTCATGGTAAAAATAAATACACAGGTTTGGCTATAAGAAAAGGAACTAGCATCGTTACTAGAAAACTTGATGAACCTATTCAGACTACGAGACCTATTCTAAATCAATTTTTTTGAGGTTTATCTGTGTGATGTTATAACCTCATCAAAAACATCCCTGGAGTTGTGTTTGTTTTATTTGTGCGTCATACATATTCAGTCCTTCTCTCTCTTACTCTCAAAATGTCTCAAGATTGTCTCAAGAGCGGTGGTTTTCACTGTGGTGCGTGCATTCGGGCTTCTTCAGGTGGAACTGGGACATCTGCGATTTTAGGCCTTGTTCATATTAACGAGACAGAATTGTCTTTGTTATTTATGTTCTGTATATTTTCATGAATAACTACAGGAGTGTGACATCTTATGCTTTCGTAATGCATTTAAGTTATGTGGTTTGTAGGCACAATCCCAGTTGAGTCCTGATTTCATCCTAATTTAGGCCTGGCGACACTTGCACGCCCCTTTATATATCAAAACTGTTATTATTATGGAAGACAGCCTTCAAATGCTTTATTTTTATCGACTCACAGATGACTGAAGTGTGGTTTGTTTGGTGTTGTTATACGTTTCTGCCCTTTACTCAAAAGCTCTATTCTTTTTCCCAGACTTTCTCCTCAGAGCGATGCTTTTATATTAGTCGTGTCTACTCGGGGCTGCTTGTTCTTCCAAATCACTTTCATAATCTTGGAGTTAATTAAGATTTTATCCTCCACTGTTCATATATTGGCCCTACATAAGCATTCTTCCGCTATCAGCATGTATCTTAAGTATTGGCAACAAGTAGAATGATGGATGAGAGCGCTTGAGTAAGCTTCATTATTTTAAGGGACTTGCCGTTTTAATTTAGCTTATCAATAGATATGTAATGAGCCATTAATGTGCTGGCTACACTTCCCCAATTAGTGTTGACTGTTTCTTTGATTAGGTTTTTCTGTGTCGGCGGCTCCGTGATTACACATGCCTGAGCATAGAGTCCATTTTTGTCCTTTTAATATTCCCTTAATTGCATATTATTCTCGTAACATTCATCTTAACCAGTTAACAGTTAAACTCATGATTGTCATCATAATCAGCACCTAAGACTCAAGGGCTACCTCCTTTCTACAAGAAGAAGAGCTTTATTACTGTATATAGTGACTTTCACTGACATGGGCAATTATGAGTTTACCTCAGACTATTTTACATCCACTCCATACGAGTGATCCTGATGTCGTCATGTCCGGGGCTTCAGTAGGCGTGTAGTAGGCGTGTAGTAGGCGTGTAGTAGGGGTGTAGTAGGCGTGTAGTAGGCGTGTAGTAGGGGTGTAGTAGGCGTGTAGTAGGCGTGTAGTAGTAGGCGTGTAGTAGGTGTGGCGGCACGGTAGCCGAGTGGATAGCGCTCTTGCCTCACAGCAAGAAGGTCCTGGGTTCCATTCCCGGACCATGCGGCCTTTCTGTGTGGAGTTTGGATGTTTCTCCACGTGTCTGGATGGGTTTCCTCCGGGTGCTCCAGTTTCCCCCATCAACCCAAAACATGCACATTAGGTTAATCCTCCTGCCAGGTGATTTTGACCTCCACATCTGGAAATGGGCCCCGGGTGCTGCACTGCGGTCGGCCACTGCTCCTGACGGATTTGCCCAGCGGCATCGAAGGATGGGTCAAATGAGAGACAAATTTCCCTACGGGGACAATACAGTTCACCTTACTAACCTTCATAATTAGTAACATGGATATTTTAAATGAATATTAATTGTAAATAATAGTTCTATGATAGGTAAAAACATTGTTCACAAACAGAGCATTGCCTCCCTGGCATTGTAACAGAAATGTGCTCCTTGTCTGAATGCATCAGTGCCATTCACCAAAACATCCTCAGAAAATTGCTGAAGAAAACAATAACAGTGATCGCTCCTATACGCAGTGGTGCTAAACTACATATGTAGCCAAAGTACACCAACCCACCTTCTGACCAACACCATTCACTCACACATACTATTTCTTTCATTGTCGCCTGTTGTGCGTGTCTTTAATTGTACAGGAAACCATGAGCACCCAGAAGACCCCTACGCAGATACGGGGAGAACATGCAAACTCCACACAGAAGGGCCCTGTCTGGCCTGGGAATCGAACCCGGGACCTTGTTGATATGAAGCAAGACAATCTTAATTCTTAATAAAAAAAAAAACAACAGTAAAACTTTGTTATCCCTCCAACAATTCTATTAGATCTGTGTTTCTCAACTTCACACTTTCACCCAATCATCACAGGACAATAAAATATTAATTTCAACTGTAAAACATTCTGCAGTTATCCCTGGTATAGTAACAAAATAGAGAAGTTCTTCATCATCAAACTAAACAATTGATCTGAGGTAACTCAGCTGTGCCCCTCTGAGAACAGTTCTGTGACATACAGAGATCCAATGGTTTTAAATATGGGGACATTGTTGTATAGTGCGTCCCCACGACCTTACAAGAAATCACAACATATTGATCTGAACAACGCCAACACACTGGACATATGGTTGAATGTAAACAATAGAGAACACAGTGCACATACTGTATGTAGGTGTCGGCCAATAATAGGAGTACTGTTCCAGCAGATTGTGAATCATATCCCCAAATGCAAATACTGAACTTAGATGCATAAATTCCTTGTGGTTAACTTTTTTATCTGCAACACAAAGCTACAGTTTGTTGGGGAAGTGCAGAAAGGAGTGAGGTAGACCATATTTTGAGAGCCACATGAAAAGGGCACTCTCATGGAAGCAGCCTCAGTGGTATCAAGCACTGCGTAAGAGATGCTTTATGATGCGCCTGATGAAATTCTGAAGAGGTGCTAGTAATCTGAAGCCTGGAGCAGTTCAAACACTTTGTCCAGGTGCATGCATATTTGACAGGGCGAAAAATCATAGCTATAGCAGTTCTGAAGGGAGTCTCCTCAGTTTCACGGACTCGCTGCTACACGCACAATGCAAGCAAAGAAATAGGGATATAGCCACGGCAGAAATGTGAAAATGAAAGGAAAATAGATAGCACGACGAGTGCAAAATTTAAATATGTTGAATTGGAATCCGAAAATTTCCCTGCCAGGCGTGCAAAGTGTCGTTCAAAATCCCATTCATTTTTTGTCTAACTAAAGCTGGCTACACACTACAGGATTTTAAGTAGTTTGTGCACAGACCACACACATAAGGACAGATGAGGATAGACATACACACACATGAGGAGTCCCACGACAAATCTTTGCCTGCAAGAAGGTTTTATTGAGCCACGCCTCCTCAACCTCTGGAAGACTCCTCTAGTGTGTAGCCAGATTAACATGCTAAAGTTTGTTTGATGGTGCCTAAAATTAGCCTGGCACACCAGCCTGGCTTCCTCCATGTACTACATACCTGGGAAGACAGTCTGTGAGTTCGCGGTTGGGGCAGCAGTTCGACTCGACTAACAAACCAAGGACTGAGGAAACCGATCAGAGGAACACGGATGTGATGTAAATGCACAGCAGACAGGCATGGAAGACATTTTTAAAATCCTGATTTAAAACAGAAGATAAGCCAGTGGGAAAACTTTGCTCCGTTGTGGCCACAATCTTGATTGTTGTGTTTTGAGACCGGGCACATTATGGGAAATTCTGGAGCTGAAAATTACTGTTCGCAAACTGTGTGATTGGTCGTCCTGGTTTGACCGGGGATTTTGAGCCATTCAAACCGCGACTCCCAGACTGTCTTCCCAGGTATGTAGTACATGTTGGAAGCCAGGCTGGTGAGCCAGGCTAGGCTAAAAGCCACCAGAGAAGATTCAAACTTTACTCAAACATGCGCTAATGTCTCAAAACACAGCTCCATTTATGTTTTTGATGAGGAAGCTCAATTTTTAAATAATTTTGCATAATATACAATTTTTACTCATTTTGCAATAATTTGAATATCTGCATAATCCACTGGTGGAAGTGAGTTTCTCTTCGGTGTTTTGGGTTACTGTCAATATGAACCAATGAAGAGTGCACATGTCTAGACCTCAGTCTACTGTGCTGCTCCGAGATTGTATGCTTTGAATGGGGATAACTGAGACCAGTCCCGATGGGGTGTGGATTGTGCGTGATTCGGGACTAATAAAAGCTTTTCTATTCTATGTGGCAACAATAATCATCAGATGTATACAACTGTAATGAATATTATACATGTTGTTGGCATATTAGTTATGATATAAAATTACTGTGAAAATGACAAATACAATAGTTTTTTCTCACATTGATAGCAGTCGTCCCCGATAAAATGCAATTATCCAACAAGTTCATCCCAAGATATTTCATTTTAACAATTTGTTGCTTTCGTAAGTCTTCACAAAATTTATCCTTGACGAGTAATAAAATAAAGTATGAAGTAAGTGTTTGGAGATGGCTGAAGAAAACCATTTTCTCCTTTCACCCTCTAAAACGCCCATGTTAGGAAATAACACTAGGATGTGCGGATGAACCGACCTTGAGCTAATGCTTCTTTCATCATTGAGCGAGAGAAATAACAAACGCAACTGACCGGCCTTCCACATTGTTGCCGTCTCAAAGTGTTTTGCTTGTCTGTCATTTCGTCTCCCAAGGCCACAAGACTCTCAGCCTTTGAAGGACATGTATTGTATGTGAACTTGGGCGCAACGATTTCAACTCCATGTATTTTTTTCTCCCCCCTACTTCTAAACTTTTCGGATCAGGTTTTCTAACTACTCTGAGGTTCCTAAAAGTATTGACTCTGGCGGCTTTAGCAAGTAAAAAAACGTCTATGTGGAAGATGGTAAACACCGCTCAAAGCCAAATGTGGCAGGGCCCTTCATCCTTAACGAGATTTCAGTAGAAGAGTTAAGCAACCAGCGCCGGCGATCAATAAACCCTCGCTCTCTCTTTCGCTCGCAAATGCTTTTGATAATCTTCTCTAAGGCCCTGATCAATTGGGCCAACGCAACTCATTAATAAACTTGTCCATGCCCACTTACACTGTTTAAGGATCAAAAAAGTCATGGCGTCTAAAGTGTACATGTTGTAAGGAGTGGTTTTATGGCATATACTTTATTTTAAAGTAACACTTGGGAAGATAATATTTGGTTTGCAATAGTCGATGTAACGAAAGAGCCAATTTGTCCAGATTCAAACCAATGAACGTCATGAAGAGCTGCAAACAACAAGACATTTTTAAACACTAATCATACTAATTCAATTGACTCGCGTGGTCTTACCATACCCTCGTACTCATTCGTACAGAGGGTTATGGATCTTCCCAGTTGAGCTCCGTTTTCAGGTGGGCGGGGTCAACTCCTTTGTTTGGATCTGATTTTACCCAATCGCTAGCCTGGCCTTAGCCATCCATATTATCATTTCCTGCATATGCCTGACGTCACCTACAACACCGGCCTCTCGCTGAATGGTCCAAAGAAATTCAAGCGATGTATCGCAGCCACTGAGATCAGCCCCAGACTGTAACATGTAGGAAATTAAAATTGGCCGGAGTTTACGGATGGCTAAGTCCAGGCTAGTTAAGACCTGAAACTTGAGTAGATTTAGGCCAGGCTATTCAAATACACCTTTTTCCAATATATCTCAAAAGAGCCACACCAGAAACTTAAGAGAGCCACATGTGACTCTTGATATAGTGGTTGACTGTGGCCGGGCTAAGTCCATGATGTGAAAAGTAAGAATTATGCGTTATATAATGTGTTATTTTCTATTTCCGCAAATTTGTATCAATGTCTTTATTTAGAAGTATATTCTTCATGTTTATGCTTATTTAACTATGTAAATCAGATGTTAAGTCCAGTTATTTAGGATTGTATTCCTCAAATAGTGTAGCTTCTCCCGAAAACAAAAAACAAATTCAAATCTTAATGTGCATTTTGACCCTGTTTAAAATGCAGGTTCTGTTGACCCAAACGTTAAAGAAAGAATTTATCAAGTCATTTTTGGTACTGTCCATCTAAAAAAAGACTTTTGGGTCCTAAATCAAGTTACCATTAGCCACAGTTTTAGAGTCATGTGAGTCACCCGCTATTCCAAAGATTCAGTCAGTTTGATCACCGCTACTGCATTGCAAACTCTTGTTGGGTCCTTCGGCAAGAGGCAAAACACACTGTTCCTACACTCAGGGTGAAGAGCGGGGAGAGACATTCGGCAAACTGTCAGAGTCGAGACTCAAACCCACCACGCTGAGGACAGAACAATACTCAAGCCAGCACCTCTGCGCAAGTGCTGGCAGCAGAGGAAACCTAAAGTACCATTCTCTTCAACCCTGAATGAACTGATGGGAATCTGCAAAGCTGTTATAGATTGCATTCTTCCAGAGTGAGCGCGAGACAATGTAGGTGCCATCTCATTACGGCCTCAGTCTTTATTAAGATCTCGTCACATACTATAATGTTCTGCGCGCGCGAGGGAAGAAAATCAATACACCATTTACTTCATTTTTTCCCATTGCTACTTCGGCTAATCCGGACAAGGCTCCTCCGCGCTCTGCCCTGGAAATTCAACTCTCTGAAGAAGTTTTTTGTATCTTGTCTCCTGCAGGCATGTGGACCAGTGCCAAAACAAGGCTATGCTTTGGGTTCAGAAAGTTTTTAGATCCCTTCTGATTATACTGTATCTATTTTGTCTCATTCTAAAATGATATATTGTAAGGCTTACATGTTTCTCTTACACAAATTGACCTTTCCCCAAAATAGTCTTTGTCCAATCATACATCCTAGCAGCCAAAGCAGGCCGACAAACTTTATACCTCTGACAGGCAAAATGATGAAGCGAGTCCTGTTGTTTCCCTTCCCAAAGCCAAAAACACAACAGGAGTGGTGCTTGCTAGCTTATTAGCATCGGTAAAACTAGTTTACCACCCGCCTACACAGTATGCGCAGCGTTACATGTGCTGTGCTGTTATTGTTAGATCTCGTCACAATAAAGCTGTTTCTGTTGATGGAAAATAGAGAGATTTGGTCATGTTGGACGTTTATGTGCTACACGGGAAGTGTGTGCCTTGATATTTCAGCAGTAGTGGTTTTGTTTTGCCACGATTTGGATTAGGCTACTTAGTTTGTAAGACAAGACTTGTCTGTGGATTTACGTACAGGGGAGTGGCCATGCAGCATTGGGAGCACACGGGACATCAGGGAAAAGCACAGTCGCACTGATTCAGAGCTACACCTGCCCAGAGAGAGTGATCATCTCTCCTGCAACCAGAAGCTGCCTCCTCGGGCTCTGTCGGCCCAAATCAAGCCCAGACTGGGGAAAGTTACGCCTGGGTGTTTGGCAGACCTGAGTGGTCATAGCTGGTAAGATTGAGGACATGTATTTTCAGATTTTAGACATAGAGTTAACAGGAGTACAACCAGATGGTCTACTCGGCTCCTGTGGGTTTAGCTAGCTAGCTAGCAACGCTCATATTTTAACAGTATAAGACTATCATGAGAACAAAACTTTCCCAGAACCCAATACTGCCTCAATCTGCAGGATACTCCAAAAGAGTCACTAACATACACCTCTCCTCGCCATGAAATGCATTGAAACTCTATCGGTGCTATCATTGTTTGACAGAGCTAGCAACTATGGGGGGCGGAGCTTGATGAAAAGTCAGTTATGATACATTAAAGTAGAAGTGTGTAAGATTGCAAAATGAGGATATACTGTATATTTTTCAAAGTAAAAAATCTAGCTCCCTCCTTATCCCCTCCTGATTGGACCTGAAAGCCCCTCCTCGTTCCCTGTGCATGCGCTCACACTGGCTGCTGATAAACAAATGAAAGTGTGTGCAGGTTGATTGACAGGAAAACTCCTCCCACTGGTCAAAGGTATGGCTACGGAGATCCTGATTAGTTGCCGAGTTCAGCAAAGAGAGAGACTTTATAAAATATATAATTATTTTGCAGTACTTACTTTACATCAGAATCCAGGCCCAGGCATATTATAAAAACATAACAAATCAGACCCTATGACAACTCACAAATGTCATTTTTCTCAACAAAAAGTAGTAAATTCCACTATTTTTATTATAATTCAAATATCATATGTGAATACTTCCTGAGTACTGTATTAAAAACATAATGGCTGAGATATAGCGCCTCACTGTGCTGTGCCACTATATATTTGCCATATTGAGCAGATCACACATATGCGCGTTGTTGCATCTTACATCAGCGCTGTGTTAAGACATCAGGACACACAGCTGTGGTGGTGCGAGGATAAAAATACATTGATCATGCCTCCCCAGACTATCCACTTCCTCCAAACACCACCTCGACTACATCTCTTATCTTGATTTTTGCTGCACAGACTCTATATTCTTTTTTTTTACATTTAAATGACATTCCTTCATGTGTTACTAATGCACAGGGGTCATGCATTGTTACAAGTCTTTGAATGCAGCAGATTGACAATGGGGCGAGTGGAAATCCAACTTTGAACATGATTAATGCGTTAATAATAGATTTAGCTCTCAGATCTAGCCCTTTTCTTGAAACGGGCTAGATCTAATATTCAACATGGTCAGACTAACTCATTTGTTCACCAGTGCCGACATTAGAAGTCAGACAAAGCACATGACTTTGGCCAAGGACACAATTTGCGCTGAAGGGAGCAGGTTGAAAACACCAACTGGTTAGTTTGGCGAAAGAATTACTGTATCCCAGAAAACCCGTTGCAGCTTGCACCAATGTCCACTGCTGAACTTAGTGGTGACATTGAGGTGATTTTCTGTTTTGCTTTGTGATCTCATAAAACAAGAATACAATGAATATCTTTTGCACACTGTAACCATTATCTTGCAGCAGATCCCACAAATAAGCCGCAGTCCTTCTAAATCCTACTTTTACACCAAACTGCAACAACAACTGGATATGATTTATAAACCTCAAATTTAGTACACACACTTATTGCATCACAGCGGTCCAATTTTAACAAGCATGCCATTCATCACACGCTTTCCTGGAATCTGAAAGCTTGCATGCATTGAGAGGGGAAATCTCAGGGGGCTCACACTGCAGACTTATAACAGGCCCGCTCCGGCAGATAGCATTGTCAGTAATTACGGCGCTCCCCGCTGGTGCTCCCAGGACCGGAGCGTGGAGCGTTTGTGTGTCAGATCTGGGCCAGTCGCCCGTCCCACCGCAGACACCTCTTCTGTCAGGCCTCGACGAGCAGAGGGCCCCAGAGAGTCCCGGGGCCAGGTGATAAGAGCAGCCTGCATTCGCTTTAAAGAGCCCATATTATAATGTTGTTCCCTCATGAAAAATATACCTGGAGTTGTCTTTTGTATCATTCATGCAAGTTGGACTATTTCCTGTATTTATTTATTTGTTTGGAACAGGGTATGTCAGTGAATGATATGGTTGCACATATTGAAAAAAGTATTGTTTGGCAATAGTTGGTGATGCATTATTCATACTGCAAGAAGCCAAAATATCGCAAAATCGTCTTCCATCTGACCAGAGATCAACACTTTTTTGCATAGAACTCATAAATGTGACGACTCACAACAAACAACACCACAAGTCGATTCTGGGGCATTTTGAGTTATTCACATATTCTGAAACTGTAGTCAATCATGTGCAACACTGGCCTGGCTAGCACCAGATTAAATATCACAAGTGAATATTTAGTCTGGGAATCACCCGTTCATTTTCTCGTTCACTCTCCCGTTTATTGGGCGGTACAAATGTCTATCATATGCATCTGCACGTAGCCCATAGCCAATCGTATCAATTGTACTTGATTCGTATGAGCCGCAGCTAATCCAGTCTGTCCTTTAGTACGCGTCATCGTCATGCCATTCCTCCCCGTGCCGTGATTGGTCCCCAAATCCCTGCGAAGATTTGGGCCATGGTTTCCAGGCTGTGTAGCAGTTCGAAAAGATTTGAGCGCGAGCAACAGGGGTATTCCCAGGCTAGTGTAACACATGGAAATCTGATCATATTTGGAGATGTTGTGGCCATTTGAAGGTAGGCACTTCCCAATAGGTAACAATAGGTATACAGTAAGCCTTCTCTTAGTTGGCTTGTTTGAGAATGGTCCTCGTTTACATCTTATTTCCGTTGTCCATTTTGTCATTGGCTGAAGCGACTGTCAATCAAGCAGTTGGTGATGAAAAAAAAAGTTGTTTGTTTTCTATGCTCAAAATTTGAGCGTAGAAAACAAACAACTTTTAATGGCGGCGGAACGAGGCTGGATTACGGACATGTCTCTCATTCATGCGACTTGGTGCTACTTTCATATGGACTACGTTTGTAAAAAAAGGGGGTAAATATTGCAGGAGACTCCATAGACATGGGCCGGGATTTGGAGTAGAGTTCACGGAGCAGGAGCATCTTGCTTGGGCAAGATCACACACAAAGACCTCGGAGGCTCCCGCAGCTCGCTAAAGAAACATCAACATCAGCTTGTGGCAACAACAGAAAGGGACATAATGGGACTTCTTCAGATGAAGACAACGCAAAGTAAGCAATTTAAGCTTTTTACTAGGAGAATACTGTCGGAAATGATCACACGTGAATGGCCAGTATAGAAAGGAATTGGGCGCCCACTGAATATCCTGAAAATACCAATACTGTTACTGAAAGATGGAGAGGCTTCTCCGTGATCTCAACTAACAGATTCTCCAAAAAAAATCACTCATTTTCAAAAAAATCTCCCCTTTCAGCCCCTATAGCGCCAATCTTGTGCTGGCGAGTTGCGGAGATTTTTGTTGTGCGCCATCACAAATATGTTCAAGTTTAGTTTTACAGATTTAACCCTGGTATAACTTGGTATAATTTGCTGAAAAAACAATTATTTACATTTGTGTTTAAAGGCAAAGCTTCACCCCTTCACCTCAGAGCACTGACAGCAACAAACATCCGACATAGCTTCACTACAGCAGCATTTTTCTTTTCTCTCTTTATTGACCACAACTACACAGTGTCGGGGAGCAGGACGGGCTTAAGGAGAGTTCACTTGGAGAATCAGGAAGTGAAACTACCACAGATATTGTTTTCACGTTTTTATATCATTATCGCATTTTCCAACACTCAAAGTGTAAGATAATGATCTAGATGTGTTTGAGATTATTACAAAGCACCTTCAAAAAGCATTATACCCCACCCTTAAATTGAATGGGACATACAGTGAAACGGTTTGGAAAATGATCACAATTATTTTGTTATCACAATATTGCATACACGTATCGCATATCACATGCGTTTTCAATATTGTGCAGCCCCACACATTAGACTCATACATGCACTCCGGCTAAGCTAATGGCTAGTCTGAAGTTGTCTAGTTGTTGTGTCGTGTCAGGAGCGTCAAGCCGGCGATGTGAGGCTTAAGGCCTCGTTGGTCAGTCCGTCCTGTATAATTTGGCCATTTCTAAGTTGTAAGTTCCTGCTGTTCATGTAGCGGTGATGCCGGCCCGTGTGGTGCCGTATAGCTGGACGTGGTCGAAGGCCCGTGGTGCGCGACCGTGTAGGGTGTCACGCTTTGTGTTGCCTCCTTGTAGGTGCAGTTTTCACACTGGCTCATGGTAAACTGTATATACAGTACATGTATTGTGCATTGCTTTTAGTAATTGTATTATTTTCAGGGTCTATAACCTGCTGCAAAATACTGGACTTTTTAGCCAAAACCATTAGATATGAACTACATCTGAAGAAACATACCTTAATCAAATAAACTGTTCATATCTTTTGTAAATCGATTGCCTCTGCCCAGTCTTATTCTTACTTACCCGAGCGGCCTTGTAGGCTAACTTAACATATATTTATTTAGGTTTTTTATTTCTATTTTAAATACATATCGATTATTAAGTTTGAAATGATGAAATACCAATGCTAAGGTCTGTAAATGTTTTAAAATCCTGGCTGAAGCTTCAGACCTTTCACACTCTGCTATGGTTTGAAAACAAGATGTGCATTCCTTATCTCGATGCAAATACATCTGAATAATGCATCTATATATGAGCAACTGAAACACATTGGTTAAGAGGTCAGGTTCACGGCGCGGTCAGAGATGTTATACCTTCTGGAGGTAAGTATAACATTATGCAATATTAAAACACAGCATGAACTAAGGACTGCTTCGACTAAATTATACCTCATTCAAATTGCACATGAATTGCCTTGAACAGCAACACACTAGTACCGTATTAACTGTCTCCTCTTCAGCAAAACTTTAATAAAGGCAAAGTAAAAAATACAGTTTAATTTGATTTACGCCTCAAGGTTTATTAATTATGAGCAAAACAAATAACTTTAACTATAAACGTGCATTTGACAGGTTGAGTATCAAAAGGTTGATAATCTGTATTTAGTTACCTCCATGACCGAATTGGATCTTAAATATTTAGAGCCAATAGTTTTCTTTATGTTTTTTTTTTATTCTATTTTGGTACACACACATGATCTCTGGACAAACAGTAAATACAAAGAATTAGTGATGTGATTTATGGCTCTTTATGAAATGTATAACTTGTCATGAAATGTTGAAGGTGGGTCCTGAAGCTCCTCCAGTTGAGAACCACTGTTTGAAATGACGCCAGCCAGATAACTCATATGAGTATATTATGCTGACAGAAAGCCTACTGTTATACTATTTCTTATTTTTAAAAATATCCAAAGTGATGGGGCTGATAGTGACTCATAAAATGTTGTGCCACAGTCATTGAAAAGAGGATACCAAATCATTTTAGTGCAAAATCAATCAATCAATTTATTTTTGTAACGCCCAATATCACAACAGGAGTCGTCTCAGAGGTTGGTATGGACAAAAACAAATCAATATCAGGCATCAAGAATGATCAAAATAAATGTCACAACCAGATGTAACGTCCCGTAAATAAGTAAATCGCTTAGAGTAATAAGCTTAGAGTGTCCCACATCCTTAGACCTTCCTCCACGGCGAGGAAAAACCGTTAAAAACCATGGGAGAAAGTTAGCAAACCTCAAGGGGAACCAATTTGGAAGAAGAATCCATCCTGCTTGGGCGGATGGGCCAGTGATGAATTTTTGGTCGACCAGAGTCGAATGGCTATGTCCGGCGAGAGTTGCAGAGGCCATTTAAAAACCTTTCCCTCGTGTTGCCTTCTGTCCTGTCGCGCTGTTTTTCGAGTCCATTTAGGGTTAATCTATTTAAAATTGACTGAAAAATAGGGCTGGCTCTTTTCACAACTGAGAGCCGGTCACCTAAAAGAGCCGATTCGGTCATGAACGTCACAGAAAGAATGTCCAGGGTACATCTGGTGCCCACTGCCCCCTACAGTCTGACCCCAGCGGCACCGAAGGATGGAGCAAACGCTGAGGACAGGTTTTGTTACAGGGAAAATAAAGTATACCTTATTAGAGAGCAGTCTGTAAGATTGCAAAATGAGGAGAGACTTTGGTAACAACAGAGCAATTAACATGAGAGAAAGCATTTTGCAACAAAATCATTATGGCACATAGCAGCCATTTTTGTTTTTAAATTGTGGCACAGTGTTTTATTGACATACAGATTTTCGAAAGATAAATATAATAATATATTTTTGTTTATTTCACTCTCTTAGTGACCAAACAATGTGCACATCTTCTTACAATAAATACAAATAACCCAGTCTTTTATCAAAGGCCCTGCACTCGATTCTTTGTACCAACAGTGAAATTACATTTATGTTGTCCTCCTTCAGTATATTGAATATGAAATGGTTTGTGAAAGACTACAGCATTAGGGAACAGTGGGAATGGGTTTGGACACAACAGTTTGAACTTCCACTCCCACGTTCATATTGCAAGCCATAACAATCACATATAGGGCCTTTAATAACAGCACTTTGAAAGGAAGGGGCCGGTCACAAAGAGAAATTCATCACTGGTGCACGTACAGTAGTTTTACAGTTTAGACTCCATTTCATTTCAGGGTGTTTTGCTTCTGTTGTCTCCCTTGTGGCCACTTATCAAACTATTCCAAAGACCTCCTCCAAACCTTTTCTTTTGTTACCGGCTAATGAGCACCTTTGTAAACTTTGGTAAAAAAAAACTCCAAAATCGACTTCATTACCTTTGACTCTTTTGCACTCTGCTTATTTTGGGAGCAGTGAAAGCTCACTCACTCATATAATGCAGCTTTAGTAGAAAATCTAGAGCTTACATCGTCAATACTGTAATAGATGGAGGACATTTGTTGGTGTTGCTGATGCATAACGTCCAATCAAAACAGTTAGTGCAAAGCTATACAAAAATGCTAATGGTAGCCTAGCTTTTGTGCCTTATTAGGGAGGGGGGAAAAAAAAAAACATTGCAAGTGTGGGCAATCTCAGAGCTGTTTGCGTTATTGGCTGGGCGCGTCTCGGGATCGATGCATTGACGCCGGGCTAAGTTCTCGCGCCATCAGTCAAGCGGCCCATCTCATCACACTGTTTATTCAGCTGTAGTAAACAATAACAGCCTTCACGCTAGCCCTCAGTGATGCGATGTCCATGGCCCAATCGGCTCTTTTGAATGGCTCTGTAAGGTGAACGGTTGGAACCAAATCTTGATCCAGATCTCCGTTTTAGTCAATCTTACACAGATTGAAGTGAACAAACTTGAGAATCTCAACAACAGAAGAGCACATGGCAAAAAAATAATAAAATGATGACATGTTAAGTGTCTCAAGTTAAGTATACAGTATATGGTCTAATTTGAGTAATTGTGACTAACCAAGTAAAAAAAAAATCGGCCGGTGAAATGAGTATTTTTGGTCTTAAATTAAGAAAAATCACCTTGTTTAATGACTATGTAAGTTCTCAGTCGTACAGGAGTTGTCCATTGTAGGCAAAGATTCTTCCTGTAGTTCAAATGTTGGATGTTTTGCTTTTCGTGTTGCTCTGTTCTGTCTGCTCTTGTTTACTGATATGTATTTTCCAATTGTATGTGCAAAAGTCAATTTATTCAATTTTCAGGTTTTGGGATAGTTTAATCTCTTAACATATACACTTTCACCTACAATAAGGAATGTAATTAATGCACAAAATCTCTCATATTGTGGTGACAACATTAGTAGCTTTAGTAGCTCACAGACTTCAAACTTTACAGTCTTGTAGTAAACAATAGTCTGTAGGTTTGGTCAGAGGGATTTTGCAATATTTAATTCTTAGCCTGATTTATTGAGTTTTGAACCCCACAAAACAAAGTGAAATTTGAATGAAGCTTAAACACGAATTCAACCGGGGAGACCCACCTGCATCACGTCATTCATGCCTCCTCTCCAGCTGCCCCTCATCAATCATCTATTCATTGTTCCATCTAAAGCCACACCTCCACGACAGCCTATCTCTGGAGCAGCAGATTCCTCGCCCAGGTTCTCCTTATAAGCCACATCATTGATTGCCGCCCCTTCTCCACCTGGCCTCACCTCTACGCCGCTCATCAAGCTTTCCATTGGCAGATATTTTTATTTGGCCCTAGTCCCAATTACTCAAATTAGGCCAAACATACTCCATTTGAGACATTTTAACGTGTCAATGTGCTCTGCTGTTGTTGCGATTTTCAAGTTTGTTCAGGGTAGCTGCGTAAAATTTACTTGAAATAGATTTGGCTCTTTTCTCAATCAAAATTTGTTAAAAACCCTTCCAGGTCTACCATGTCAGGGCCGACATGGTCGCTCGCGTCATAGTAAATGTCGTAGAGACTTACAGTGTTTTGCATTGGGAAGAGGAGGGTTGGGGCTTTAAAATGAGCCCAGCCATGTCCTTCTAGGCCTCCGGAAAGCGTTGTACGGTCGCGTTGAAAGTTCATGTCAAAAAGTGCTAAGTTAGCATTTGCTAAAACTGCTGACTCTGCAATTTACACAATCTACCAGGGATTCAAGACGGTAGATAAAAACTTTTTGTCTGAAACTTGACAGCTGCCATCTTGTTTTCTGATAGATAGAACATGGAGGGCAAAAGTATGGAGTAACATTTGTGCCAAAAATGAGCAAATATATGCGGTAATATTTAGGACAAAACTTTTGTTGTTGATTTTTTCTCAAAAATGCAAATATATGCAAAATAAACACAGATGGCACATAGAAGGTCAGGTAATAGCCTTTTATGTTTATGGAAGCACATTTTCAAATTTTCAAATTGTCAAATAATAATCAAAAAAGTGCTATGAGTACCTAAATCTTTTTGTGATTTTTGTCAAAAATAAACAGTTCTACAGTGAGTACAGCCTTTATTTTCCATCTCCTGGTCCAGGTCCAACCCACAGAACATGTTTCTAATGTCCACAGCCATATACATTGATGTTTTACATATAAAGAGTGAGGTGAGAAATTCAATTTTCGCCTAATTTTTTGTTGTTTTTCTGCTTCTATCATGAGTTACTTCATTGATATGACTCTACTACAGCATTCAGTACTAGTACTAGATACTAGTTTAATTTGTTATGAAAATAAAGAGTTCAAGCACTAATTGAAGTTAATTGGACTAAAAAAGTGAATCCTGACAGTGCTCAGGTCAGATAATATGAGGTTTCTGTCTGGCGCCATAAAGATATCCATATCAAAATGATGTCTTTTGAACAGCTCTTTGAAATGAACGGACCCCAAAGACTCGGCTCCCTGTAAAGAACCATAAACATAGCCTCTCTGACTAATTGCTCCGACCGCGATACAGAGTAAAGCGAGCGCAACGGCGAGGAGGTATGTGGCCGGGGATGCAACAAGGCGCTACTGTGAGACTACCCAACAAAACAGTGCGTCCTGGAGATAATGGGCTCATATGCATAACACTGACAAAGAGCTGGGGCTGAACTCTTCTCCTCACTGACACTCTGTAGTCATCCATTAAAGCCGGGGCTATAAGTGAATATTCAATTTCACCTCGCGACTTCCCTTTTTAAAGGCATGCCGCATATATTAAAGTTGTTTATTCCACTTTGTGTTGCATTTTTCTTTGCGGGCGAAAATATAAAGACAAAACAACTGAGTGATGTTTTTGTAAGAGGGAAAAAAAGACCACACAGTTTTCAAGGTTTCTGCCTGTCATGTGATTTTCTTGTTATTTGATGGGTGAAGGAAATACACTTTAAGGGGAGACACTGCAGGCTAAACTCTCTGCTCTCTCAACATACTGTATATATCTTCCCCTGGTAACAAATAAATGACTTAATCTTGAAAATAAGGAGTGTAGTTATTGCACTGATTCAATGTTTCTCCATAGAACTAAATGGGAAATTGCTAATTAAATGACTGTTGTCTCAAAATACGTTTTTTTCTTATATTGTGGTGACAACATCTCCACTTTAGTAGCTCCTATTGACTCCAAACTTTCCGGTCTTGGACGTGGACTTACTCTTGGACAATATTTTTGAAGGTTTGTTCAGAGGAATCTTTCAATATTTAATTCCTAGCCTGATTTATTGAGTTTTGAACCCCTAAAAGGCCAAATTTAAATTGTTTTAGCTTATTCAAGGGAATAACCAAAAGGAGATAGGAGATACCGAAGGAAATACCCAAAATCCACTCTGAAAAAAACCTTTGCCACTAATATGTCAACAAGATAATACCATACATTGAAACCTGGCTTCATCCATAATTTACACTTTGGCGCTAAAATATAGTAATATAATTTTGGCCATTTTTATGCATAAAATGACCATGCTGCTCGTGCTCGAATCATTTCGAACTGCTCGACAGCCTGGAAACCAAGGCCGAAATCTTTGCAGGGATTTGGGGACCAATCACAGAACGGGGAGGGACAGCAAGACGATGACACGTAGTATTGAACAGACTGGATTAGCTGAAGATTGGCTCTGGGCTCCATGCAGACGCATATGATGGACATTCGTAGCGGCTATGGACAGCTGTAAACCACACCTCTCCTACGAGAAAATGAATGGGTGGTTCCCGACTAAATATGCACTTGTGATATTTAGTCTGGCGCTAGCCTGGCTAATTTATGTCAGTAGGTTGGCAGTCAGGTTGATATCATTCAATTAAAAACATGACCCCTATTCACCTGCAGTGTCTCGCCATAAATTGATTAGGTCCAATCCATTATTTGACCACTCGCTGCAAAAAATATTTTCTGTGTCTTGCTGGTCATTAGGAGAATGTTTGTTATTGCTGACAACGATATCATTCAAAATGTCACCTTTAAAGTGCCCCTGAACTAGCCGTTAAGTCCCTAACAAAAATACATCTTTACCTGCACATTATTACTGATACTTGCACTATTCACTATTTTATGCCCTTTTTTCCATAGTTCATTATTTATCATTATTACAAGTTTGTGTTTCATGTTGTACGAAACATCGAAGAAATGTCCTAGTCTGTGAAACTTTCATTGGCAATAAATTCTATTCTGATTCTGATGATCTGGGCCTGATGCATCTCCACAGTCAGCAGAGCAAGTAATACTAATTAAATGTAGGCTTTTTACACATCACTAATGTTTTTTTCTGCCTTTTCTCTGTCTGCGGCTCACACCGACGCGCTGCATGTCACCTTTGGATCATACCATCTTGCGCTAACTCAGAGGGGTGTTCTATGTCTCATGGCACTTCAAACGCATGAGGCGAAAGTCAATTCCGTCTCCGTCATTATTTGATAGATTTACATGAAAGAAAATGCTTTGTGGGTAATTGGAGGCGTAGACGAGCCGGGCGAGTGGTTGGAGAAGAGCGAGTGATTGGTTGAGGCGTGGACCTGCTCCTGAACTTAGTCAAAAGATTTTAACTCCATGTCTGATAATTATTCATATCAAATAATATACTTTTTTGAATGTAATAATTAGACCTTAGTTCATATGTACTGACAGACCTATTGATGATGATTGATGTCTAAATGCAATCTAATGCCAATAAACTAAGATAAGATGAGGCTTTGTTGATCTCACAACGGAGAAATGTACTAATCCGAAACCTCTCTCCTACTGCAGCAAAGGTGTAAAGTGTCACGGCAGAGGTCCGTTCCCTTCATGCGCTTCTAGTTTTAGCTCTGAAATGAGTCATATACCTAAAATAACAGCGGAGCAAGGCCAGTGTGACCATTACAACTTCAGAATCACAACCCCGGATCATTACGGGCGAGAGGTGAAATTAATGTCGACAGTGATATAAGTTTAATAGGTGCCTTAGTTTTGTCCAAAGAGAGCACATGTGACAAAAGTCAAACAAGTGACATTTGAAGGCCAATTACACAGACCCATCTACCAACCCGGACTGTGAGCCAAGCACTCTGCCAAGCGCGTCCCCTAATTCGGCGCGGAGCCTCCACCGGCTATTAATATTGCACTTTTTGCTTAACAGCGGAGGACATCGGGATTCAAAATGACAGAGGCGCACAAAGGCCAGTAATCAAAAGCCCTTACAGTGTAATGAGGTAGAAATATTAAACGGTACATTCTTGCCTTTGATCCGTGCTACCACCTTTGGGTATGATAATAAGTTTGATGGAAATGCAGGGAGAGCTAACAATAGGGACTCACTCCGCCCGATAGGCACTGCACGCAAGATGTGAGACTGCAGCTGCAAAGGAAAAAAATACATCTCAGGCTTTAATTGGATTTTTTTTTTTTTTTTTTTTTTTGATGAGTCACATGGCTATACAAAAATAAAATGTATTTTATGTCTTTCTTAAGTGTTGGAAAGAGGGCTGCTTTGCAAAAAAGGCATACAGTCACAACGATTTATTTAGATTGCATATGTTGCATACAAATTTCACCTGATGTTAAGGTTTATAGCCCCAAAAAGCAATTCAATATGGCCGTTCCCCCCTCAGCCCCTCACTCCACCTCCACAAGCTGCACTGATGATGCTTTCAAAAGGAAATGGGAAACACATTCATCTTACAGAAAGTGCAGCACAATAGAATTAATAAACTACTGTATGTAGCAATCAGTGATGCGTGAGCCGGGTATCTAAATGAGATGTTAAACTTCAGGTGCAGGTTGGAAAGGGCACATATTTCCGTATGTTATTATTGCATTCAGCGCAAATCATGCATTATTATCCATAAACCTCACTCCTAGTTGGCTGTGCCTTGTTGAATCAAAAGCTACCATGCGCCAAATGCATGCACAACGAGCACCAAACCACTATATATATACACACTGGGACTATTTGATGAAAATGATGAAGCAGACACAGATCTATCAGGATGAGAGCATGTTACTAACTTGAAGAGAGAGAAGGGGAGAAAAAGCTTCACACATCGTAGGGCAAGCTGTCACTCCTCCTAAGTCCTGCATGGGCCACTTCAGTCCAAACTCCTGTTAATTTTGACACAGATCGTTGTCCATGACGTGGTCAAAGTAAAGTCTCATGACAGTTTCCGCTCGTTGCTTCCGGATAAGCCCATACATGATTTCAAATCAATGTTTCAGCAGCTCATTAGATGTAAACAAAAGAGACATTTCTACTCTGTAAACTTGTGTTGTGAGGTCATGTGAACGCAGCTAATTAACCACAAAAAAAAAAAAAAAAAGATGACGAAAGTTGATTCTGTGATGGTTTTCTTTGTTTTGAGTTAAGCTTTTTAGTTACAAGAACATACTAGACCATAAAGTAAAATCATACACTAAAGATGTGGCCTTTGATAAGTAAAATGTCTTCTTCCATATTCACAGCTTGACATACAAGAGGACACGCGTGATGAAGCAGAGCAAATGCTCGGCTACACGCAAAATGTCAAAAGTCCCTGTTCCCAGCCTCACTAATCTTTTCACCACGCTGAGCACAGAACAACAGCTCATTTGCCACTGCGGCGAAAAGCTAAGAGGGCCTGATTATTCCATTTGAATAGAGGAGGCTTTTTATATAACAGAATGCAGCCCAGCGAGATACTCATGTAGCTTGTATTAACCAACATCAGCTCAGTGCGTGCAATGGCATAGGCTTCAAAAGTCTGCTACCAGGTTAATTGGGCAGATATGAACTCTTTACTGAAAAGGATAACATTTGGACAGTTGTGGAAGAAGTACAAAATATTCTTAGGTGAAAGTACAGATGCAGGACCAACGAATCTACTCAAGGGAAGATTTTTATTCTAAATGTACTTTTTCAGGTTTTGGGATACTTTACTCTCTTAACATATAAACTTTCACCTGGAAACAAATAAATGACCTAATCTATGAAAATAAAGTCTGATTCAACTTTTCTCCATAGAACTACAGTAGTGCTCATAAGTACAAATCTTTTGGCGGCTAGTTTGAATGAATAATCTTTAGTGTCATTGCAACAAGTACAACGAAATTTTAAGTCAGATTTGAAGTAAACACAGTTGTATGACAATAAATAGCTCCACACAACCCCTGACCATGAATGAAAACAAAGGTCATTTTGTTATTATTCATATAAATATAAAAATCACACAAAAAAATGAAAATTTTGTCAAAATACATTTTCCCACATCTCCACTTTTGCTACAGACTCCAAACCTTCCAGTCTGAACCATATTTTTGAAGATTTTTTTCCAGATTGTTCTATATTCAGTATTTAATTCCTAGCCTGAATTTGTATAGATTTATTAATAACTAGCTTATTGAAAAACTAAACAACATAAGCAACATCCCCTGGTTCTGTCCATTGATTCGATTTTGTCGGCCGGGACGCGGAGGTAACAGTCGGGGCAGAGATGCCCTGACTTCCCCGTCCACACACAATTCCTCCAGCTCTTCCTGGGGGAATCCAAGGCGTTCCCAGGCCAGTCTTTCCAGCATGTCTTAGGTCTCCTCCCAGTGAGACGTGCCTGGAATACCTCTCGAAGGAGGCGACCAGGCACCTCAGCTGAGCTCCTCCCGGGTGACTGAGCTCTTCACCTTATCTCTAAGGGTGCACCCAGCCACCCTACGGAGAAACTCATTGACCATAGGTGAGAGTAGGAACATAGATCGACCGGTAAATCGAGAGTTTTGTCTTTGGACTCAGCTCCTTCTTCGCCACAACAGTCCGATACAACGACCGCATGACTGCAGACGCAGCTCCGTCTGTCAATCTCACGCTCCATCCGTCTGTCACTCGTGAACATGACCCCGAGATACTTGAACTCCTCCACTTGAGGCAAGGACACTCCACCGACCTGGAGAGCTGTAGATAGAACCTTATAGGACTAAATTCAACAACTGTTCGTCACTGTCAAAATTTAAACCACCGTTCAAAAATACTTACTACAGTAGAAAGTACAGATACAGGCTCTAAAATGTATAGTGAAGTAAATGTTTAAAGTAGTCATTATGAAACTACCTCAAATTTGTACTTTTTGCTGTTTGTTTTTCTTTACTTTCCACCACTGAATTTTGATGGAAAAAGAGCTGCAGATTGTATCATCAAAACTGCGGAGTATAATTTAAAAAATGTATACCAGTATAAAGAGACTAAGATTTGTATTATTTTCAATCCCATTCTCCACAAACTGACGCGAGTGGAGCCAAAGCCAGACATGTCCGTTTCAAAACCCGGGGCTCATTTTCATTTAGGTTCACAGTAGACACTTTGATCCAGCTGCACAGTATGAGCCATCTGTTTGAAGAAGAAGCAGGAAGGAAAAAAAGTCTGAAATTAAAGTTCAGACCCACGCTTAGCTCTTTAGCTCTCCAGAAGCGAAGGTTCCGGCATCAGAAAGGGAAATGAGTCTGGTCGGCGTAGGCTGATATTTGAAGTCTTGATTTCTTATTCAGACAGTAGCCTATCGCTTTCACGCCTTTCAAATCCACACTGTAACACCACAAATTCACACTCACCAATTAAAGGCAAAGTCAAAGAAACTCATTTGTGGAGGGAAAGGAAAGGTAGGGTTTGATCTCATTGGCTGCTTCCTGAGAGTCTTAAGAAATTGGAAAATATAGAAGTGTCAAAAATATGTCAAACAACAGCTTTAGCTATAATAATGAAAGTTATGAAATCAACAAGCAAAGATAAAATAATTGTGCCATTTGGCTAAAGATAATTTTGGTCTGGCTCTTAAATGTCTTAGAGAATAAACTTTCTAATATGTAATGTATGTTTGAGTATGTCATTTTGTATAATGATTGATTATACAAAATAACTAAATGGAAATACAACAAATAGTGCTACTGGTAAAGTATTTGGGTGGGGAAAATTGTGTTCCCCTGGGGTAGACTGACAGAAGCGAGGCTGCTCACATCTGCACCAACGGTCCCTCCGACCACCACCAACCACTCACACTTAGGCATTGGGTGAAGTGTCTTGCCCAAGGACACAACGACAGTCTGCACCTGCAGGAGCCGGGATTCGAACTCCCGACCTTCCGATCATGAGACGACCCGCTCTACCACCTGCGCCACTGTTGCCCCAATGTATAGCCTCTGGGGAGTCCCGGAAAAAAACAGGCTCTACTTGGATATGAACAATTTGAAATTTGCTCAAGTTTGATGCAAATACACA
>OMNZ01097021.1:9571-20671 GCA_900303255.1 Lesueurigobius sanzi | reverse complement strand
TTCAAATATCGGTATCGGTCCGATATGGAAAAATCCCCCGCCGATAATTTTCCCAGTTAATTACTTCACATAAAAGTACATTTTTCTGATAGACCTATGTAAATATTTAGCCAAAAGTGGGATTGACAATCTTTTTCTAATCATTCTAATCATAGTCTCTGAAGAAATCAAGTGCACCACTGTAACAGCCAAAGTTATGTTGCATTATCATTTTTTCTAATAATGAATTTAGGAACTTTATCGAGATTCAAGATTATTTATTTGTCAAACCAATCGAATGGTTCGAAATTATGTTTCTCTCATCCTTGATTGTGGAGCGGGGGAGGGGAAAGAGGGGAGAGAGTTCAGCTTTCCGATGGCCCTGTGTACAAAACTGTTCCTCAGTCGACTGGAACTGACCCGTAGATTCCGCAGTCTCCTCCCTGAAGGCATCACCCTGAAGAGACTGTGTGATGGGTGCGTTCCATGTGAGTGGGTCCTGCTATCGATTTTAAATGTTGATATTAATATCGGCAAATATCGGATATCGGCCACAGCAGTGAGGCAAATATTGGATATCGATATCGACAGAAAATGTTCATATCGGACCATCCCTACTATTAATGATATTGTATTGATATTGATATTGCCAGAACCATCTGCTCCATTCAATTTAAACAAGCCATAAGCAATACGTGTTTATGAATTATGTCAAAACAACTCTTATACCAGGGGTACCGTTCATTTTTCCAGATACCAGTACTTTAACGATGTTTGCTTTACGATGCCGATTTCTTTCTATACCTATACTAAATTATTGGTCATCTAGAACCATAAAACAGAATAATAATGGCATTAAAGACTCTTTAAATGTGTGTCATTTATTTGAGCTGAAACTACAAAGTAACTTTCTTTAGTGCATCAAAACTTGTTGTAAAAAAATATTTTGTGGTACCTTTTGCTCCCAATACCAATAGATTCTAAAAACATTGTTCGATACTAGTGCTGAAACAACTAATCTGTTAATCGTCAACTAATTGATTTATATAAATAGTTGACAACTGATTAGTAATTGCTTAATCGTTTCTGGGATATACAGAGTCTGACAGAGTAACAGTTGCATCAAAATGTTGTTGATGCAACTATGTTGTTTTGCAAATGTTTTAGCACTGATTGTTCCAAATAGAAGATAAGTATTGGACTATGATCTAATCAGAGCACAAAGAGGACTCTCTCACTCTCACTTTCACAATCCCAAACTGAATTTCTTAGCTTTCAAATGAGGAATGACTTGTACAAGCAGCATTCTACAGACATTACTCTATCGATTCAAGACGTCCTCAAACGTCACTTTAGCTTCATGTGGCAAAATTTACTTTCCATGCATCTTTTGCCGCCAACCGACCAATGGATTAATTGTAAAAACAATGAATAAAATTAAAAACAATCGGCTGATTAATGGATTACCTAAATAGTCATTAGTTACAGTCCTATTTGATACCATACTGGTTTCACTTAACGGTGCCCAGTCCTAACTAGAGCTGGGTATCGTTCATTTTTTTTTTGATACTAGTACTTTAACGATACTTGGTTTACGATACCGATACCTGAACCATACTTTTTTCGATACCTATACTAAATTATTTGTCATCTACACATAAAAGTAAATATCTAGATAAGTTTAAATGACCGAAATTGATCTTATTTATCTAAATTTGAGCTGTTTTGACGAGTTGATTTTTAGTTTTGTTGTGTAGAATCAAATTTATTAAATTTTTCTTTTCTTTTAGTGTTTTTTGAGCTGAAACACCTAAGTCACTTTCTTTAGTGCAGTCTCCAGACCCACCAGGCATCAGAATTTGCTTTCTAAAGACTAAATATTTTTTCGGTACCTGTTTTCGGTACCGGTTTATTTTTCGATACCGGTAGTACCTTCATTATTTTTTCGATACCGTACTGGTATTGTTTAACGGTACCCAGCCCTAGTCCTAACCAGGAGTGCCCAAAGTTCTTCTCAAAATGGGGCGACAGTAGCACAGATGGTAGAGTGGGTCCTCTCGCACACTGTGACTGTCTTCGTGTCCTTGGGCAAGACACTTCACCCACCTTGCCCAGCGCTTTGGGTGCCTACTATAGGTAGAAAAGCACCATGTAAAAAACGATAAGCATTTTCACTGTAATTAAAGGAGATCGGTTTAGATTTGGTCTTTCTACTTGTAAAACACGACTGCAGTTGGCCCTTTACCCCCTAATACAGTTTTGGCCCTTGGAAAAAAACACTGGGCATTCCTGATACTAAAACAGGGCCAAAACACTAGGATGAAATGGATTGTTATTGTCAATTCAATTGAATCGAAATTGAACAATGCAGAACTGTGTACATTTGGTGATATATTGTAGCTACTTGGAATCTGGAAATTGCATGCTAATATTGCTATATTAATACTTTTTCACTTTGTATATACTGTATATTGCAGCCCTGGTACTTATACCCATAAATATGTCTCATGGAATCAGCTGATTGAGATCAGATTATGTGATGGTCAATAACTTTATGAATACACCTTGTTCTGTGGTTCCCATGAAGTAAGATGGCAGTGTGTGTGTCAAAAGTCAAGCAGGAGCCAGGGCTATGTTTTATTGCATTGTTTATTGATCAGAATCAGGTTAGTCTTTATTGCCATCGTCAATGAAAGGTTTCACAGACTAGGAATTTTCTTCAGTGTGCTCGTGCAACGATGAATAATAAGCTATGAAAAAATATAAGAATTATAAAACGAGTATGCATAAAAATGGAATAAGATAAAAAATTGAATAAAATAGCAAATTAACACAACATAAAGACAGCAGCGTAAATTTATGGGTGAATTTACAGATGTCCACGATTCATGGGAAACTCTGAACTAACTCAATGTCGTGAGATTTACAGGGACACAACTATGTGCCAAAACTTCGAGTAGGTTTTGGTAATGCCCTAAGCTGTTTGTCAACCTCCAACTAAACTCAGAGGGAGGGTGTGCGGCTGGCTCAGCACATGGACGGTAAAATGTGTGGTTTGTTGACATGGCCGTACATCGTAAAATGACCAGCGTCAAGGCAGAGTTAGGTCTTAAAATGAAAATGACGGGACAAAACTAGGGCATGCACTGTGGTTCCAAAAAAGAGAACATGATCTGAAGAAGGCTCTGCTGAAACGTTATCTTTTTCAGTAAATATTTTGGACGTCGTTGTCGGCGTCTGCTGCACTGCTTTTTTGATTATTCAAGATTTTCCTCAATATCTGCACCTCTGAAAAAGGTTTTTGGTGTGTGTTCCACCTTCCTCTTACTTAAGGGACAAACATAGAAAAAACAAAAATCTCTAAATTACCCACTGTGTGAAAAATCTGTGTTTCCACCTGCCGTGTCTCTCCTTAAGGCCAGACGCTGCAGCTGAATAGGGAACATATTAGATTGCTGCATATAACATAATATGAGAAAAAAAATGATGGAAGTTTTCTGTCATTTTATGTGTCAAAGTGGCCAAAATTGCCTAAATATTCCAGAACAAAATCAAAATAATGGATAAAGCCATATTAGGGCTGCAAGATTAATCGATATCTAACCCAAAAGGCTGAGGGTTTCTTTCTTCCTCGCATCTCCAGCGTTTCATGAAGCTGAAATATAATAAATTGGTACTACTGCAATGTATAAAAGCAGTTTTAAATGTATATTTCACTGATATGCTATGGCTGTGTGACAATAAACAATGATATTGGTGACCGCGATGAAAAGAAGGCACGATTATCGAATCGCAATTTCAGTCAGAATTAGGTTTTTTGTCAAAATCGTGCAGCCCTAAGCCAGATTTTAATTGATGGTTTTATTTTGTTGATATATCAGTTGCAGATTTGTTCAGAGGGGATTTTTGATGTTTTTAAGGGGCTATTAGTGAATAAATCTGAGAAAAAATAAATAAATTAGGGTTTAATAAATCAGACTAGAATTTTGAAAAATCCCTCTGAACAAACATTGAAAATATTGTTGAGTGTAAGGTTTGGAGTCTGTCTGAGCTACTGAAGTGGAGATGTTGTTGCCACAATGAGTTCTATGGAGAAATGTTCAATCAGTGCAATAATTACACTCCTTATTGCATAAATTAGGTCACTTATTTGTTTCCAGCTGAAAGTTACGACGGCGCACTGGCCAAAACCTGAACATTGAAAAAATGTAGCTCTACCTGCATTGTCTCCACTTAAAGATAAAAAATGTGCTAAAGTTTTAACATTCACCTTTTAGTGATGGCTATATTTAGTTATTTTGCGCATGTATTGACTTCCCATCACAAAAACAGACTTGTGAAGGAGCTGTCACAGGCGCTGGCTCGTCCTGTAGTGTTGTGTGTGATGTTCTCCTCCGTCTGAAATAAACGATGAGCGATGACTGTAGCCGGTCACAGTGGAGACTTCCCTGTCTCCAACCACGCGCTCACATGATGCTCGCGTCTGTCTGTCTGTCTGTCTCTGTGGTCTAATTCCTCTTCTCCCATACATAATGCTGAGGTCTGCTTATCTCTCACAGGAGAAGTCGAGGAGCACAGTCACGAAGCAGGTTAGGTGTGTGAGCGGAGGGTGTGGCAGGAGAGAAGGCCACACAACCGGTTGTTGTCGTCACTCGGGGGTGTTTTGGAACATGTCTTGTCATCGTGGTGACTGATTATATTATGATAACCATGTGCAGGACAGGTGTTATCCAGAGTCAGAGTCATTCATTGGCCTGCTGCTTTTAACTGACAAGTCGACAGCGTCATGTGGCAGTATCCGCTCATTGTTTGAGGAATAAAAATGGAAACTACAGGATTGTGTTAAAGGCCCTGTAGCTGAGTTTTGTTTACTTTGCTACTTTGTTTGCTTTCATTGTTTGTAAAGTTTTAAAGGGTGTATTGACACCTGCACCGTTTGGTCCATTTTAACGGACCAGGGTTCGTTTCCAGCGCTGGTCCGGACCTTTCATGCAGGTGTGAATGCAAACAAACGAATCCTGGTGCAGATCAGAAACCGTAGGAAACATTAGCCACTGATAACGCTGCTAACGCTAATACTATGCTACAAACAATGCGGACCAAAGGACTTTCCTGGTCTGAATACACCCTAAATTAATATTTGTGTCCAAACTCCTTCCTAAATGCCCGCGCACACTTTTCTCAAGTTTAAACATGCGATTTATCCATTTATTATTGGTTAATTAGACTCATATTCATCATTCGTTGTACTTGTTGCAATGACAATAAAGATTATTCATTCATTCATTCATTCATACGCCAGCGCCGTGAGAGAGCCCCAACATGACTGAGTCGACCTCTAGTCAATGGCATGCTGGGTAATCGGGAGAGTCGGGACGTTTCCCAAACCAAACGGTCACAGCTAATGCTGCGCTCAGCTCCACTCAGAGCAGCATGAACACTGACTGTTGAGGTTTTAGGGGCAGCTGCTTAAAATGTAAAATGAATGGCCAATTTCTGAAATAGCATGGTAGCCATTGTTTCCAAGTGCATTTTTCAGTTGGAAGAAGGACGGTGGGACAAATTTCTGCTAAAGCTGCTTGGTTCTGTATTAAAGCGCTGCTAATAATGTGAACGGCAGCAAAGAAAAGTCATATATTGCACAAAATCTGACCTCACATTAGAGCTTTGATGGTGAGGTGAGTTTTTTGAGGTATGTTGCTTTCCTGTTTCTACCGTTTACATTATTAGCAGCGCTTTAATACAAAACCAAGCAGCTTTAGCAAAAATTTGTCCCACTGTCCTTCTTCCAACTGAAAAATGCACTTGGAAACCATGGCAACCAAGCTATTTCAGAAATTGGCCATTGAAGGGGTGTATATTCCTAGAGTAGATCAAATTTGCAAGGAAATTAGCATGGTGCTAAAAAAACTAAAATTCCCAATAGGTGTAAATCTGGGATTTAGAAATATTTCATCAGTTGTCAATTATATCGTGAAATATATCGTTATCGTGATATCGATTTTAGGTCATATCGCCCTGCCCTACTGGCTCTGTTGACTGTGGAGATGCATCAGGCCCAGGTCATGTCTGCGGCCCATGTTCACAAAGAGCCATCGCGGGGAATCGATCCCTACCTCAGACTTTTAAGCTGAACGCCCGAGACGCTGAGCTAAAGCCCCAACGGTTCACGGGCTGATCTGAGTGGGCCGAATAATGTCCCAGCACGGCCCTTCCTCTAGTTCAAATGTACACGATTTAATGATGACAGCGACACAGTGGCTGAGTGTTGGTGCTCTTGCCTCACAGCAAGAAGGTCGCTGGTTCAATTCCCGGAGTTCTGTGTGGAGTTTGCATGTTCCCTGTGTCTAATCCTCCAGCCAGGTGATTCTTACCATTAGAGAACATCTGGGATGGGTCACCTGTGCACACTGTTCCTGATGGGTCGCTCCAGCAGCTTCAAAGGATGGGTCAAATGCAGAGGATGAATTTTCCTAGTTCACCTTAAGATTAAAAAAAAAATAGTATCAAAATGTATTCTAGTTAAATAACACCCACCCTGTGTTTCATCTTGTATTTATTTATTTTTCCTCAGTCAGCCAGACAATACAGACATTCTATTTGTGTGAGATCCTTCACTGTAGGAAATGAATGTTGACACAAGGATGGCTGCAGTGTGACGGTCCAGTCGGGAGTTGCACTTCGCTTTAGTGCAGCCGATTCCATCCTGTTCATTTACAGCAGGGGTCTCAAACCTTTTTTTTTACCCCGTGAGCTACCTTAACGTAAAAGAAAAATGGTAGAGAGCTAATGATGCTCCGAAGAAACACGAGTAAATATGGGAGTTCACCTGCGCCCAAGACGATAACTCAACACAGTATATGAAAAGAACTGTAGTTTCCGCTTTATACTTTATTATATAGCCCTAAATGTTTGAAAAGTGGGTTTAACATGTTCAGAACAAGGAGATAATGATTCTAAAATTTGACTTATGAGGGACTTGTAGAAATGGAGAAAGTCTTTGGCGAGCTACTGGTTGGAGATCCCTGGTTTACAGTATCTCTACTCTACACTGTTACTAATAGCACCAACCTGAATTCCTCTGGCCTGTTACAGCCACATTCTCTGGACTCCGCGGCCTTTCAGCTCGTGCTCAGGCTGAATCAATACTGGAGGGTGTGGTTTGCTGTTTCTTGGCAGCTCTGAGCTAGATGTTGTCATACACACATTGACTCATCATCTTTTAGGAATAGTTCACAACATAAAGAGATATTTTGGTCTTTTTAACTAAATTTAAAGGTGCTCTGCTATGTAAAAACTTTTGTGTCAAATTCTCAACATTCCTAACGCATTTCAAACATCCCAGTAGGTGGCTTCTGTCACAATACTCCACACCTTTATCTCGTATCAAAGTTTTTTCATGCAGCCCTATAATCACATGTCTCCTTGTAATTGCATTAGACTGCAGCCCTAATTGTGAGACAGTTTATTACACAATTTCAGACATCTTCTCTTCTTCTCTGTCTTGGTTTGTTTGTGTCCGTTATGGTGTTTTCAGACCAGACGTTGTGCAGTCCGGAGGTAGTGTTTGGACGAGCTCTCCGCCTCTAAGTGCCACGTTCCCTTCCTGTGTGCTATCTGCTCCTGGCAGCTCGGGTCTCTTCCTGCTCAGCCGCTCTGTAACACACACCGAATACACTGCGGCTATTACTGCTGCTGCAGGTGGATAGGGAAGCATTTAAAATAAGATCTGTTTGAAACTTTACTCGCATACATTGTGGGTTTTATATTTTCAAATAAAAATGCCAAATTTTATGTGTAAAAATTGCCAATAATTTCAGCAAGGTTTAAATTTATGATTTTTATTGTTGATGTGTTTTGTTTTCAATAATCAGAATAGAATTTATTGCCATTGTCAATGAAGGTTTCACAGACTAGGAATTTTCTTTGGTGTTTTCGTGCAACATGAAACATAAACTTGTAATAATAATGAATAATAAACTGGGGAAAAAAAGAAGACGAAACTATACGGCATGCATAAAAATAGAATAAGGCAGGGAGACCTAATAAAATGTCAATGATAGTTATTAGTGAATGGTGGTTCAAAACTCATAAATCATGCTAAGAATTAAATATTGAAAAACCCTCTGAATAAACCTTCACAATGTCGTTAAGTACAAGACGGGAAAGTTTGGAGTCTGTAGAAGCTAAAGTGGAGATGCTGTCGTTGTAATTTGAGAAGATGCAAACGATGTTTGATGACTAATGCTAACGGCTATAGGGTAAATACATTGAACATGCTAAAGGATTCTGAAAAACATACTGTAGTAGCCGACTTGCTAACTGTTCATGTCCGTTAGCATCGGAGGGTGTTTCTCCTGCTGTTTAGTTCTACGGAGGAATTGTTTGTTGCATGATGTGGCTACGCTAGTTTCGCTAAGATAATACTTTATTGATCTCACAATGGAGAAATGTACTAACCTGAAGCTGTGTGAGCGTCAGTACTTCCTGTCCTATTCATTCCATATGGAGATTAGCTTCGACCCTTTGCAATGAACATGTTTTTTAACGATTTTGTGGTGAACAGAGAGTTCCTCGTATATGACACTTACTGTGTGTGAAAGTGGGGCTAATGGGGTGTGCCTTACTCCACCCAAAATTTGAAAATTGCCACGAAAGGGGCGTGCCCGTAGGCTTTGGTGTGAAGTGCAGGGGGTTAGCACTCGTGCTTCACAGTAACAAGGTCCCCAGTTCGATCCCGGCCAGGACGGGGCCCTTCTGTGTGAGTTTGCATGTTCTCCTCGTGTCTGCGTAGTTTCCTCCGGGTTATTCCCCTACCACTAAAAACATGTGAACAGGATGAATGATGTCGGTGTGTGAGTGCATGGTGGTCTGAAGGTCGGTTGGCGCCTGAAGTAGGCAGCCACACTCCATCAGTCTGCCCCAGGGCAGCTGCTATCATGTTTGGAGTGAATGTAAATTGTCCCATATAAAGCGCTTCGTGGCTCTGTCTGTGAAAGGTGCTATTTAAATAAAGCTCTTCTTCTTCTGTGCCCAGATATCAACCTGAACTCTCCTAACAAGGCCCTGGGTGTGGATGGCGCAGCCAGTTTGTCGGACGGCCCGGTGGAGGGTGCCATGGGCAACGCCAACCCTCTGCCACCGGGGCTCACAGAGGAGGAGGCTGAGGAGCTGCGCCTCGAACTCAACAAGGTCAGGACACCAGCCCTTTGAAGAAGTACACCTCTGATAAACAGATCCTTTCTCCATTTTCTTTATTTGATGCTCGCGATCGAGGTTATGGTTTGGAGCACAAACACAAAATTACAAAACAATTAGCAACACAAATACTATTTTAACAAAAGCAGAGCAAGGAAAAAAAATAGTTTACGAATAGCTGTTTGATTTTCATTTTGCTTCAGTGATATTAGTTTAAACATTGATGGGTGGCTTGCACAAAATCTAGGTAAATATTTATCTCTATACGAGGTGACATCAATATTTAAACATTCAAATAATAAATTAAACTCGTCACCCTCTTTCTGTGGTTATGCTACAATGTAACTTACTTTATGATTAGTTTTTAACCACAAGAAGCGAAACATTTTCAACTCAACCAACCCTAGTCCCTTCAGCAATATTTGTAAATGTCTGCTACAATGGATAATCCCTGGACGACTGAGAGCCTTGACAAGCAAATCGATCATGCCAGAGAAGCACTTTGGATGGACTCACTCATTTGCTCCCTTCACTTTGACAGACACAAACACTGTTCTCTTGCTCCTTTGGTCAGGTGGAGGAGGAGATCAACACTCTGAGGCAGGTCTTATCAGCCAAAGAGAGACACTCCACAGAGCTGAAGAGGAAGCTGGGCCTCAGTCCACTCAACGAATTCAAACAGAACATCTCCAAAGGCTGGCAGGACGTGCAGACCTCCAACGCGTACGTATCCGCCCCACATTAAAGGAATGAGCCACCATTCTGGGTCCTGGCTACATGTATATGGAGTTTGTTATACGCCCCTTTTTGCAGCTTCTCTGAGCGTAGTTTTGAACAAAAGATTTACAAACTAATAAAAAATGGACCTAAATTTGTAAACTTCTATTTTCAAAAATGTATTAAAAACTATATTTTTCTGGTGCTGCAATCTTAAGTTTACCAGTGTGTAAAAGTATTCTATATATAAATTAGTGCTGTCAAATGATTCAAATATTTAATCACAATTAATCTCATGAATGTCACAGTTAACTCGTGATTAATGCACATTTCTTTCTATTTTAAATGTCCCTTGAATTATCATTTTAATACTATAAGCAGCGTGGAAAAGTGGATAGGCTTTGTGCAAATTTTTTTTTTTTTTGAAAACAATAGTGATATATTTCAGTAGCCTGGGCCCACCTATACTTCCTGTGACGCTTCACAAAATTTTGTGACCAAGTCTGTCTGGCCAGGTTGCACATCGCTGCCATTTCAGACCCCCCCCCCCCCTATGAAAATGAAAATCTAGCATTTCCAACGGCTCGATTGAGGCGTGGTCTGATAAGTTGTGTGCTACTGGACGAAGCTTCAGAGGCACCGGGGCTGCTCCTCTGTGAGCCCCGGTGGCAGAGGGTTGGCGTTGCCCAGAGGCACGAAGCCCGCCCTCTAGGAGGCAACTTGGCCAGACTATGTTCACAGAGGTATGTAATGGCAACCGCCAGGCTGATATTCCACTAATATATGCTTCTATGAACATAAAAGGATATAAAGCTGACCTCCTACTCTATGTGCAGCCTGTGTTTATTCTTCATATATTAGCAAAAAACAACAAAAATGTTGTCCTAAATGTTACCCCATAGATTTGCTTATTTTTGGCACAAATACTCCATACTTTTGCCCTCCATGTTCTATGTAAACAGAAAACAAGATGGCCAGCGCCACATAAAGTTTTTATCTAGTTTTTTTTATCTAGTTTTAGTTTTATCTCCGTTTTAAAGCCCTGGGCCATTGTGTAAATACTAACTTAGCACTTTTTGACACTAACATTCAGCGGGACTTTACATCGCCTCTCGGAGGCCTAGACGGTCATGGGTTCATATTAAAGCCCCAACCCTCCTATTCCCAATTCAATAAACGTATGTCGACTTTAATCTTGCGATAAAA
>OMNZ01097017.1:0-14517 GCA_900303255.1 Lesueurigobius sanzi | reverse complement strand
TCCACCGCCCGACAACATCCCCAGTCGAGGTCAGCAGCTCCCCACCCGCACTGTAAACAGTGTTAGTGGAACACTGCTTCCCCCTCCAGTAAATGTATACAAATTAGGAATATATAGGTCAGGGGGACCAGACGTCCCAGATTACCCGGGACAGTCCCAGTTTTGAGCACTCTGTCCCATGTCCCTGTGAATTTATCTGAAACCATTAATTTGTCCCAGTTTTACACAACCTCTGTCCCAGTTGTCCCAGTTTTTCACCAGTGCCATGTCCAAAGCCGCATATTGACTTGATACTTTATGACTTTTGACCAAGACAAAAAATGTGACGAAAAAATGCAGAAAGCAAAATAAAAAAATATATGTAAGAAAACACGGGAAAAATTAAGAAAAAATTACAAACAAAGGAAGAAAAAATACAAAAGAATGATGAAAAATGGAAAGAAATTACCAAAAAAAGATGACCAAAAAAAGATGACAAAAGTTATGAAAAACAAAAAAAATTGTGAGGAAAAATTACAACAAAACCTGCAAAAATGTAAAAATAAAAATAAAAAATAAAAAATTCAGAAAAAAACCTGAGAAAAATGATGAAAAAATATGAAAAAAAAAGAGAAAAAATTAAAAAATATATATTTTTTGTCCCAGTTTTTAATGTGGAAAAATCTGGCCACCATAATATAGGTCTATGACACTACATATGAAAACAGATTTAAAACTGGAAGAACCTATACATAAACAATTCATAAAAACTAAATTACTTCAACGACCAAAGATTCCTGAGAAGCCTTTGTGTGTGATGTCTATACCACAGTCTAAGAACCTCTGTCCACACCTGGGCTCTGGACTTCTCTGGACTCGTGAAAGATTCTGGGTCATGATCTAATTATGTTCACTTTGACATCAGAATACAGGAATGAGTTGACTTTGTTCTCAAAGGTAAAGGAAGTAATGGCGTCTTAGCTGATCGCTGAACGCTGTAGCAGTTCTACCGTGATGATGACATCAGATGGGAATTGCCTCGGTGCCAGTTTTACAATTCAAAACAAAACAGACAGCGTTGACTCATTAAATGTTACACAGCTGTTTTCTGATACCACAGAATAACAACTCTACCACCGCAGAGGTACAACCTACAACCTCTGTGTGAGAGGCAGGATACAGGCTAACCACGCTGACACACCAGAGGAAACATTGGCCATACATTTCACACACAAATTAGTTTGGTACACTTTGTAATAGGCTGCGTTCACGTGACATCACAACTTTCACTGAAAATCCCATGGTGGTAACATGGTAAATTAGGGCTGATAAAATGTTATCACAATTTTCTTTAGTTTAAATCACAATTTTGATTTGTCGACTAAAACCATTTGCTTCTTCTTCGGTCTAGTCTAGTCTTGGTTACAGTCTTTACAGAGTTTTGACATGCTTCCCTCATGGTTTAGTCCTGGTTTAATCCTGGTTCAGGCTGTGATATTGTCCAGGTTTAGACACGATTTAGACCCAGTTTTCTCTTGGTTTATTTGGTTCTTCGGTTTTGCCCTGGTTTAGTCCTGGGTTTGGTCCTGATTTAGTGCTGGTTTAGTCTTGGGTTTAGTCCTGATTTAGTCCAGGGTAATCACCGTTTCATTCTGTCCCTGGTTTTGACCTTTTTAGTTTAGTCCCGGTTTAATTCAGATTCAGTCCGTGATATTGTCTGATTTTAGACCTGGTTTAGACCTAGTTTTCTCCTGGTTTAGTCCTGGTTTAATCCTGGTTTAGTCTGTGATATTGTCCAGGTTTAGACCCGATTTAGACCAGTTGTTTGTTGGTTTATTTCTGATTGAGTCCTTGGATTTAGACCTAGTTTAGTCCTGGGTTTAGTCCAGGGTTTATTCTTGGGTTTAGACCTGGTTTAGACCAGAGTAATCATCGCTTCAGTCTGTCCCTGGTTTAGTCCTTTTTAGTTTAGTCCTGGTTTAGACCTTGATTTCAGTCTCTGCTTTAGTCTGGTTTACTTCTTGGTTTAGTCCCGGTTTAATCCAGATTCTAATTGTCAGATTTTCTAGTCTTCGTTTATGGCTAATTTCTCTGTAATTCCTGGGCCAATCCACATGAAACAAAAACCGTCACAAGTTCTATGTCTTCTCTGTCAGCACATATGGACTATTGTCTAATTATTTTCTCATAAAGTTGTTCAAAAGTGGTGACCATATTCAAAAACATGTGCGTGATGTTGGCCTGTAGTAAGGACTTCCAGCCATAAGAATAATAGGTTTGAGGATCGGATCACTACCAAATACTGATCACATACAATATTTGTACAAACTGTTTCTCTCCCATAGAGTTGTGTTGGCACCTGCCCTCCAACTGAAATAGAATTATATAACATGAACACAACCTTTGATCCCAGGTGGGGGCTCTGGATTTGACCCATCCTTCAACCCCTAGGCTGAGTGAGGAGGAAGACCGGAGTCTGGAGGAAACCCAGGGAAGACTTTATAAGACTGCCTCACATGGCCCACGAAAAGCGCTAAACAGTGCACCGTTCAAGTCATGTGTGTGACGCGTAACTTGACAAAAGCAGTAATTGAGGGCTAACACCAGCACCTAAGTGACAGAAAGGACAAGCGCACACTGATCAGTCAGATCAGTCAGATCAGAGGTCCAACCTACAGCTAGTTACGGAGAGACAGAATAACCACTTTATTATAGTGGATATATTAACATACAATACAATACATACAATACAACAATACATTGTCAATTCCAGGGTGTTATATAAGTATCAGGCTACTTCTCCACTACTAAGCATTCTAAAATTATATTCATCAAGTCAGTTTTTGCAAATGAGTATCTAGTAGGGCTGGCTTTTTGGGAATATTGTCATATCGTGATTCAGTGTTTTTTATGTTTCATGCAGCTCTGAGCTCCAACACTGACACTTTCTCCACTCACTGCTGTCAGGATTAAACCAGAACTAAACCAGGAGAAAACTAGGTCTAAAATCAGACAATGTCATGGACTGAATCTGGATTAAACCAGGACTAAACCAAGACATAAACTGGACTAAAGCAGAAACTGAAATCAAGGTCTAAACCAGTCCAGGACCAAACTAAAAATGACTAAACCAGGGAATGAAACAATGATTAGCCTGAACTAAACCAGGACTAAAGCCAGTACTAAACCAGGGCAAAACCAGGTCTAAACCCAAGGACTCAATCAGAAATAAACCAACAGAAAACTGGTCTAAATCGGGTCTAAACCTGGACAATATCACAGACTAAACCAGGATTAAACCAGGACTAAACCATGAGGAAAGCATGCCAAAACTCTGTAAGGACTGAAACTTCTAAAACAGGTCTTAACCAAGACTAAACCAGGACACCAGGTCTAAACCCAAGAAGAACCAGATGGTTTTAGTTGCCTTTAAAAGACAATTTACACATGGATTGTGAGAGAATCGAAATCATGATTTAAACTATAAAGAAAACCGTGATAAGATGTTCTGGCCATGTCGCCCAGCCCTAGGATCTCTAGTTCATTGTAAAGAATTGTTCCTATATGAGACAAACCCGGTCTAAACCTCTGCACTTTGTGTCTCCTCTTTTCACACTGGGGCGAGCGCCGCAGATTGTAAACATATGCACAGCGTCTATAGGCAGCCAACGGCATCATGGAACAGCCTTTCCCAGCAGCATTCTGGATCGGAAAAAAACTGGACTATCCCACAAACCATCAATTCCCAAACTGTGGAAGCGGAGCCAGAGGTGGAACATGGGAAATTAGACCTGATTACATTTAAGGGCCGTTACAAAGGACCCTCTCTCTATGTTTGAGTTAAGTCTGAGAGGTAAAGGGAAAGATACTTAAGATCCATTAGATCAATTACACAACAGTGACTCGGCAAAAAAGTTCAAGGAAAGCTTTTGGACAGATGAGGGCTAAGGTCATTATTATAGAGAAAAATAAAACAAGATAAGATATAAGGGATGGTGTATGACTTTGGGGTGAAAAAGAACTAGATAAATGTACTTTTTTAGCCGTGAAACAACCGCTGGAGATTTTCATTCAAACTGTATATAGAAAGAAAATAGGCCTCCCTTATGATGATGACCCAGGGGTTGAGAACCACTTCATCAAACAATGCACAAGCTTTTGAAAGTGGGATTTGTTCTGGCGTTATCTCAAATCCAGGTTCACGAAGCAGCAATATCAGCATCATATACATTTACACCCTTTCATCCAACAGTGTGCCTTTGGACATTCGGACATCACCACAGACCACTTCAAACTTACTTTAATGTTACAATGTGATGCAATCTGTTCATCCTCACACTATTAGCATGACAAACAAATCCTTTTGTGCTTGTTAATAACAATACTTTAAATATGTGTTGTCCTCCTTTAGTATATACTTTTTTATGGAAATAATATTGAGCATCTAAATATAAAGAGTATGAAGGCTACTTTTGTTGCATTTCTGTGACAGTGACACTAAAAAGTGGGTGAAATGTTCTCATAAACTCATCTCTATGAAGAAATTGGATTTTAGAAATACAGTATGTTGGGAAAGTTAGGAATGAACTATCAAATTAGTGCCTTTAAGGTGAAGTCTAAGTAAATAGCCTAGTCCATCTGTGTGGGTTCTCAGTCGTACAGGAGTTGTCCATCATTAGGCAAAAATTCTTCAGTCTCCATCTGTACTCTGTAGTTGAAGTGTAGGACGTTTCGATCTTAGTCCAAAGATCGTCATCAGTTTAATAACGACTTGAGCACTCTTAAGAGGCCCACGAGCGTCCTACACTTCAACTACAGAGTAAAGATGAAGACTGAAGAATTGTTGCCTACGATAAACAGCCTACTTTTATCAAGGATTTATTTTTACTTTCACATCAGTGAAGTGAGTGGCCAAGATAAAAACAGATAACGTAAACATCAAAGCATCAAAATGTGACTAAGATTACAGTTTCCACTTGTTTGTTAATTCATTTTAGCTAAGATTAACTGTTACGACGATTATTGCCTTTAACCTTTTTATCTCTACAGCAAACTTTACATCCTCAGTTGAACAATAATGTACAAAATCAGTTCCAAAAAGTAATCGTATTATTACTGTAGTCTACATTTTTTCATTGTGACATTTTACATGTATTTACAGTCGATGTATTAATCTGGTAACAGTCGTCTGTAATGCCCCAAAATAATTTGTTCTCCCAGCCTCAGCCTCATTTGCTGAACTTTTTCCGATAGTTTCTCTTTACCACCGTATACTGTAATATAAGTTGTCAATATATCCAGGACAGGCAATAGTCCACACTAAACATGTTACAGCCTTGTATTACAAAACCTCTTGAACAACTTTACATCTGGGGTAACGTAACTCACAAACTTTACGCACAAACTTTAAAGATTACGCGATGGATTACAGCGCTTCTGAACACTTTTTAAAGCACAAAAAACTCGTTTCCAATTTGTTACTTACATGTTTTACTGGAGCGGGAGCTGGTCTCCTCTCAAGAACATCGCCCTGTCTCACTGAAATTTCCCACACACACAAAACAAAAAAGTTGTCCACGAAGTTTTAAAAGAAGAAAAGGCAACTTTATCCAAATGTCCTCTGCGCCCTGGACACAAGCGCGTAAAAGCAAAGTTTTGGAGACGGTCCTCGGTGAAGTGAAGTGGTTACACGGTGTTTAGGAGGAGAGAGGGATGTGCGGGGCAGAGGCGGGAGCGCGCACTGGGCCCGTGCACAGAGGTTTGACAAACAGCGGGCAGCCAGATACACTGTAGTAAGTCACAGAGTGGAAGGCAGTACAAGGGCTTCCGGAAATGTTTCAAAATAAAAGCATTTTGGGAGGATGTTTGAGATAAGAATGATATCACAATTGACAATTCAATCTACATTATTGTAGTTCAAAGTTATTTGCACAGGGTCTTCAGTGCCGTGAAGGTTGTAAATATACATGGATCCTCCTGCAGGTGGTGGGTCCAGGGGAAGAGGGCCCCACGATGCTCCTTCACCTCTGAGTGACGTGACTGGTCTTGATGGTCATGAGGTGCTTCTGAACTATTCTTCGTCTGAAACAGTCTTCAATCCAAACAAAACTTTGTGTGACTGACTGTGTGTGTCTATTTTCATAGTTTCTTGGTTGATAACGAACATTGATATAGTGATGCAATTGGATAACCTATAACACGGATAATGCCCGGCCCAGGAGCCACATGGGCACTTCAGCATCAAATATTACATTAGAGATCAAAAACCTGTTAGAAACTCAAAAAATATGACAATAGAGTCCCCCAAACTAAACTCCCAGTGAGGAAATATTTTGGCCACAACCCCCAAAATTAACATTTGAACGATTGGGGGGACCCCTAATGTAAAAAGTAACCCTCTTGTAATAATTTCAAGCGGCAAAACATAACGTGTATTATTGTGAGTTTATTTCCTTTATTTTGTTATTTGACCCCTATTCATATGTATATGCTGTCCTGAAGTAAATATTATATTTAAAACAATGATCTTTTTTTCTTTTACCTTAAATTCATCTGGGGACACCCACTTTGGGAATCTCTGCCCTAGCCTATAGTCAGCGTACTGCAGTACTACTTTATCCAGTGTGACCCAGTGGTTTCACTAGGAGTAATTATTCAGAGTCATTTTGAAGGACAGGGTTGTAAAAAATCAATTGTGACCTATTTTACGCTTCATTAATTAATCTATCATTATATACTTATTATGTAGATATAAGAAAACACAGAGGGTAAATGGATTTGTGAACTCCATTGTGTTAAAACGTGTGTAAAACTATCAAAGGACGACAATGGCTTGATTTCCAATCCTTCAAAATGAAGGACAGCCTTCAACATTTTCTTTCAGAGCTCAAAATATTCTGTCACCTTAAAGTGGGGCAAGAGGTGTAATTTAATGGGACATGGGAGGACAGACTGGTACAGCATACTAACAATTAATAACCTTTAGACAGTGTCAATAGGTTTTAAAACCTGTTGCTTATTGATTGGATTTCTAAACCCTTCAAAACAAACACCCACACAATTTCAATACTAAAATGTCCTATAATGACATTCCCAGCTATAAAGGACACCCAGAGCTAACTTCAGTTTATTTGTTTGTTTATATAATACAACACTAATACAAGTACATCACTTTCGAGACTATAAGGGCTAAATGGGTGCACAACGACCAAAAGAGGCCATCCTAAATGGGATATATCAACAGGTATTACAGCATGATGTTAACAGGCATCTACATCCTGGTCCTTATGGTGATTTGTGTGAAGCGCTCCCTGTAAATTTAATCTGAGCTGGATCTGATTAAAGTCAAATGAGGTGTGCTGGATTCGTTCACCTCCGCCACCCTGCGCTTTATTCGTTCTGACTGTTATCTCCTCGGGGACCCCTCTGCTGCCCTCTGATTGGGCGAGAGATGAGGAAATAACAGTGTGTTAGACCAGGAAGTAATGACGCTGAACGAGCAGATTGACATCACACGCCCAAGCAGTTTGTACAAATGAAGGAGAAATAGGTCTCATTTTTCTCATGCGTTTTGGCGTTAGACGCCTGTCTGAGAGCATTCGCCCCTGACAGGAAGTGTTATGCACTGAGTCTGATTTAAAACATAGTGACAATAATGAAAAGGACCTAACAACAAATAGGCTAGCTGAATAAAACTCCAGATCGAAAGGTGTTGGGATAAAAGAAAAGTCCATATACTCGTCCTCCTCTCCTCCCACAAAGACACACCAGGCAGAACTCATCTTTTTCAATTTTCAGGTTTTGGTCCAGTTTGTTGTCATGACACCTGGAACTTGCACCTGGACACAAATAAATGACCTACTTTTTACAATAAGGACTGTATTTATTGCACTGATTCAACGCTTCTCCATAGAACTATATGGGAAATTGCTTCTTCAATGGCCATTTTCTCAAAATGCATTTTTGTCACAATGTTGCGACGTCTATTCTTTGGCAGTGCCTATACTCCAAACTTTCCAGTCTTGAACAATTTTTTTTCAAAAACTAATGGCTAAATGGGTGCACAATGGACAAGTATATGGACTTCTCATTCATATTGAGTTGAGAAATTAGATTTTTTAACTAATTCACAAAATAAAAACATACATTTAAACCTGGCTCTATCATTGTTTAGATTTCCTCATCAAAAATATATGCAATTTTGAACATTTTTAATAATAATAATAATTAATTTGTTTTATATAGCACTTTTCTGGACACTCAAAGACACTTGGCATTGTTGATTCACTCCATATTTGTTGGTGGTAAGATACTACTGTAGCCACAGCTGCCCTGGGGTAGACTGACGGAAGCGAGGCTCCCAATCTGCGCCATCTGCCCTCTGATTATGCCACCAACAAGTCTTCTTCTTTTCTTCTTCCTCTTTGGCCCTTTCTGAAATCGTCCCTTTCCCTTCCACTCCATCCACTGTGAGGGCACCTTCAGAGGATCCTTCAGTCTCCCTCACCCCACCAACAGACACAGCCCTTGTCTGTGACAGCCCTGCCCATAACTTAGGTCTTATAACCACTTTCTTTTTCATTGACAAAACTCTATATGGCCGTATAATTGTTGAAATTCTAACATTTACGCTACTAAATGAAGGTGAAACACACACCTGTAAAGTGTGCATGCGCTGCAGACTCGCAATGGAGGAGGAGGAGGAGCTTCTTCTTCTTCTTCTTCTTGGGGGGGATTGGTTTTGTGTTGTAAGGCGCTTTGTTTTGCATCCTTGTACTGTATGAAAAGCGCTTCGTAAGCAAAGATTGATTGATTGGTTCTAATGTTGTCCTAAAAACACACTTGGAGCAGTATTTCACTTCATTCACGCAGTTTTGAAGTAACCCTGTTTGCGTTGGTCTGTTCATGTTGACTTCTGTTGACTCCTGGAACAATTACGTAATTGTTCAAACTACAAACTGTCCTCCACATTTTTAGAGACAATAATCAAATATTGGATCAGTTCTGAGCCGTTCTGTCATAGCGTGGACACAGAAACTACATTGCGCTACAAAGGTAACTGTTTATTTTTATCATGTGATTCCCACTCTTGGCTGTAAGGGGCGCTGACACTACAACATCGTGTCATCTTCACAGAGGCCTCATTTGAATGAATAAAATGTAAAATATCAGTGCACAGACATCCTAATGGAAGATTCCCAGCCTGTTTTTAAGATTTATCTGCATATGTCCACTTCTTATGACCTGCCGTGTCTCGCCTTCACAAATGTAGGATTGCACTGGGTTTAAACACTGTGTCCTTGGCCGTGGAGCTGATGGAGCAGACGTTTGACAGTCTGTTTTAAAGTGATTGACGGCTGGATTCTGGAGACTTCCTCAGAGGTAAATTAACTGGACCTTATTGCAATAAATCTGGGTAAGATTTGGACGTCAAGAGCTGAGGACTAAAAATATCCCCAACAGAATAACGGAACAGGGAACAGGAAGTGTGAGGAGGCAACATGAACCGCTTTGAAAGAGGATTTTAAAATGTTGGTTCTGAGTTTTGCAGAGGAGAAAAGGCTGCTTTGAGGTAACTCTGTATAATGTAGACACTGTAGGTGAATAGGGGAGACATTCACATTTACAAACATTCATTTGGAAGGTAAATGAGGAAAAAATGTGTTGTTTATTATTCATTGTTATTTTATGTTTTCATCTAAAAATAAGCCATTTAACACAAAAATTGACAACATTGCCTATATTTTCTGCGACAAAATCTAAATAATGAATAGATCTATTCATTATTTAAAAATGTATGGTTTTATTTTGTTGATATATTGAATGATTTTTTGAATGAATTTTGGATATCTATTGAATTAAATATTGAATAAACTAATTAGTGAATGAATCTATATAAATTTTACCTTGTTTTTTGGGGGTTCAAAACCCAGTAATTAGGCTAGAAATTTAATATAGAAAAATCCTTCTGAATAAACCTTCAGAATATTGATTTTAAATTGCATTTTATTTTGAGAAAGTGGCCTTTGCCTGCAGTGCCTCCCCTTAAAATAATAATAATCTTAAAATAATAATAATATAATGACAATGGCTTACACTTGTATTGCGCATTTCAAGCCTGTTTACCAAGTTTCTCAAAGCGCTATACACTGTAGGGGTGCCCAAAGTGTGGCCCGGGGGCCAAAGCGGCACTCAGACCAATTTTTGGTGGCCCAAAAGCTTCTTGTTGAATTGGCGCACATCACCAAAGATGATACTTTTGTCTTCAAGTTTAACAATTCTACACAATTAAAAGCTCAAAAACTAACATTTTATTGTGATACGGAGCTTGCCTTAAGGATCCAGACTAAATACAGGTGTGAGGAAAGGTTTAAACCTCTCTTAAATTAACTCAGGTGAATGTTTGACTGCACTGACCACCGATCTGTGGCCCTCCATGCCGTATACACTTCAATATGTGGCCCTTGATGAAACCCGTTTGGACTCCCCTGCTGTCCCCATTATTCATTCACTCCATACTCAGTGGTGATGGAAGCAAGGCTGCCATTCTGTGCCATCGGCCCCTCCGACCACCAACCATTCACTCTCACTCATTCTGACCTATATGTTTTTGGTGGTAGGGGAAACCGGAGCACCCAAAGAAAACCTACGCAGACACAAGGACAACATGCAAACATCCACGCAGAAGGGCCCAGTCCAGGCCGGGAATCGAATCCGAAACCTTGTTACTGTGAAGCAGGAGTACTAACCACTGCGCCACAGCGCCGCCATAAAATATTTATATGTTCATTAACAAGCCACGCTCTCCTGGAACTCAAGAGTCTTGAAGAAGATGGTACAAACAGATGTTTATGTCCATGTTGAGATCCTTAAGGACTGAACATACAGACTGTAAACAACACCCAAGTGCACTTGAGATAAGAAGAGTGTTTCATTAATTATGTTATGTAAATAATATAAATACCTAAAGAAAATAAGCAACATGAAAACACTACAGACACTACACTTAGGCCTATGCAATACAGAACAGCAAACCATTAGATCAGTGTTGGCATCTACATCAGGCACTAAATAGAGACGGGAGGGAAAAACATGGCGGACTGAGGAGCGTACACAGAACTTCACTCCCTCACTCTGTCCTGTATTCATCTTTCCGACATTACGTCACAAATCAAGCGTCAGTGAAAACACGGCTCTCCGCCATTGGAATGCGTTGGACTTTGAGTGGTTATCATTCGGTTTGAGAGGGGCTTTGTGATGTCACATTTTGATGAAATGTTGTTTGACTCTATAACAACCTGCCTATAGAGGCAAAAGTGCCATATAAACAGATATGGGTTTTGTTTTCACCGAGACTGGGTCGCGTTGCATTGGTGTGTGGAATGTGGAAATGCCCGGATGTTCACAAAGGTGAATACCCCTTCTAAGCTCTACAAGAAAGGAGAAAATGACGTCCCAAACCAGAAAGACGCAGATAGTGAAGACTGCACCTCAACTAGCTCGAGCTAAGGCTAACAAGGAGCTAACTGCTAACAATGACTCTCTTCAGGTTCTAGCATTGGCTACAGTAAAGTACAATTTCGGGCCAAAATGAGACAAGAAATTACGGGGATCAAGAGCAAGCTGGACCAACTGAATGATGACCAGCACAGCCTCACGACCCGGGTAACACAAACCCAAGCAAGAATTTCTGAACTCGAAGACTGGTCAGCGTGCGTGACAGAGGCAACGCGTTCGCTGGAGGAGCAGCGCGACGTCCTCAAAAGAAAGGTGATAGATTTGAGATCCAGATCGCGTCAAAACAATATCAGAATCTTTGGTCTACCTGAGGGGAAAGAGTCCGCTCACGTGCCTCAATTTGTGGATTCCTTCCTGAGGGAGCACTTGCAGGTACCGGAGGATTTGGATTTGAAAATACAACATGCCCATAGATCTCTAGCGCACAAACCGCCAGCAGATGCCCCGCCTAAAACCATAGTTGTTCATTTCCAGGAATACACGACTAAGGAACTGGTCCTGACTGAGGGAGGCATGGAGGAGAAAAATCAAGATGGGCCCCAGATGCATTGGCTTTGATCCCGCTTATCCAACTGAGTTGGTCAAGAGGCGCAAAGAATACAACGCCATCAAAAAAATTCTTAAAGAGAAGAACATAAGGTTCCAGACGGCATTCACAAACATGAGGATATATTGGTCCTCAGGGGCGCGCACCTACAGATGTCCTCAAGATGTTTACACCGAGTTGGAGAATAAAGGCTTCCTGCAGAGGCTTCCTGTAGCGAGGGAGTCGGCCCAAGTGCATTATCGCCTCCTTGGGGCTCACGGAGCGGGCACTCTTCCGAGGGCACCATATCAGCGGTCGCACGGGTGGTGGCCCATCTGCGGAGTCTCCGGAGAGTTCCTGAGGCCTGATCAGCGGTGAGACTCAAACTCTGGGCTGTTGTGGCCCCACACTGCGCGCCAACCAGGTGGTGCGAGAGTCGGGCCCCGTCAGGGACAGTTAATGAGAACATTAACTTCAGAACTTGCCTTTTTTAACATATTTTAAAGCACTTTTCCCAAACAAATCCAAAACATAGATCTAAAATGTGAATAATAATAATAAAAAAGGCCTTCATTATCATTGTCATACAAAATAATATATTACAACATTTTCTTTTTTGTATAATTTTAAGATTTTCTCAATACCTCAACACTCTGAAATGTACAACGCTTTTTAAAGTGGTAATTGCTACTCTTATTAACCACATTATAGTTTTGCTTGATGCATTTTAAAATCAGGATTCTACATTTGCTCTTACTAAATTAACTTGGTAATGATATGTTTCCCTTTTATTCATTTTGTGAGACTTACTCAATAGACTAGATACATTTCTTTCAGAAGCATTTGGTTTCTACTTATACATGCACTAGAGCTGGGATGATACGGTTTAGTCACAAATGTATCAAAATGACTTAATGCAATTTGGATGAAGAAAATAATGTCCAAAGACCAAAAGTTATGAACAAAATGTCGTCTGACATCGATTGAAGTGTTAATGGAGATGTCGACTAAAGGCAGCCAAATAGGAGATTTAGATACAGTAGGTGAGGTCCCTATCCAAATCCTTTCTTTTTACCCACTATTAAATATCATCATTTTCTGTGTGTAGCTGCTCATTAGGAGAATATTTTGTATTCCTGGCAACAATCATTCAAAATGTTACGCAGCGTGCCTTTAAAAGAGGGGGGTCCAAAACCACATGCTAATAATACTAATTGAATAGAGTTTATTTTTCCTCTTAGGGAGATTTAATTAATGACCTGCACATTCTGCCTTTTTCAGTTGCATTCAGGTATTTTTTTGCTTGTAGCACAAAAAAGGACATTGACCTGTTTTTCTTGAACTGCGGATGACAGAAGCAGTCCATGATATTGTCCAGGTTTAGACCTGATTTAGGCCCAGTTTTCTCTTGGTTTATTTCTGATTGAGTCCTTGGGTTTAGATCTGGTTTAGTCCTGGATAATCACCGTTTCGCTCTGTCCCCATTTAGTTTGTTCCTGGTTTAGACCTTGATTTCAGCCTCTGCAGCCTCTGCAAAAATCAGATCGTCATGGAGATCAGATCACAATTCAATTGTTATCATCATATGGCCCAGCCCTAGTCCAAACGGCAGGGCGTATCTCTGTGTGGAGCAGTTTCGAGGCTTCATACAGGTCTGAATACACTTTAATTCACTCATTGACGTCAATTAGGTTTTTTGGTGGGGGACTGATTCTGTACATCGCAAAAGTACACCCAGCTGCTGCTGTGCTGCTGCCGCGCGCTTTCTCCCTCAGCAGCAGCACACTGAAGAGAGAGAGAGAGGGAGAGAGAGAGAGAGAGAGAGGGAGGGAGAGAGAGAGAGAGCGAGAGAGGGAGGGAGAGAGAGAGCGAGAGAGAGACAGAGAGAGAGAGAGACAGAGAGAGAGAGAGAGGGAGAGAGAGAGACAGAGAGACAGAGACAGAGAGAGAGACAGAGAGAGAGAGAGAGAGAGAGAGAGAGAGACAGAGAGAGACACACACACACAGAGAGACAGACAGACAGACAGACAGAGAGAGAGAGACACACACACAGACAGACAGACAGAGAGAGAGAGAGACAGAGAGACAGAGAGACAGACAAAAAGACAGAGAGACAGAGAGAGAGAGAGAGAGAGAGAGAGAGAGAGAGAGAGAGAGAGAGAGAGAGAGACAGAGAGAGAGAGAGAGAGTGAGAGAGAGACAGAGAGACAGAGAGAGAGACAGAGAGAGACAGAGAGACAGAGAGAGAGAGAGAGAGAGAGAGAGAGAGAGAGAGAGAGAGAGAGAGAGAGAGAGAGAGAGAGAGGGAGAGAGAGACAGAGAGAGAGAGAGAGAGAGAGAGAGAGAGAGAGAGAGAGAGAGAGAGAGAGAGAGAGAGAGAGACAGAGAGAGAGACAGAGAGACAGAGAGAGAGACAGAGACAGAGAGAGAGACAGAGAGAGAGAGAGAGAGAGACAGAGACAGAGACTCTAGTAGGAAAGGGGAGAGAGACTTTT
>OMNZ01097016.1:0-18920 GCA_900303255.1 Lesueurigobius sanzi | reverse complement strand
AGAATTCTGCCTAAAAAAAAAACCACATTATCATTACAGCAGGTCAGCAGCTTGTTTACTTTGTAAAGAAGCAAATAAACATCATAAATAGTAACTACAGCTAATTATTGACTTTTACCAACTGTTTATCTGTAACAATAAATAATTGAAAAGTTATTGAGGTTTCGATTTAAAATAGTCTAGGCAGAATCCCATTATCATAAATAGGGCACAATTTGGCACATTTTGGCCCAAAATATTCAAATTTGTAATTTGTAATTGAAAATTTTGGATCCTATTTATATATTTGGTCATAAAATACAGTTTTTCCAAGAAAAAAAAAAATACTTTTTTAAAAATAGATTAAAATAAACAAGGACTGTCTCTAAAAGTGGCAAGTCCCCAAAAATGGGGACTCTAGGGCTTAAGAGGTTAACTGTGCATATGTCAACTGAAGGTATTGTATCTGCAATCTTCACTTTTAATGTAATTAGTTAATGATTATATTTGTTTTATTGATTGATTTTATCTGCTCTCTTGAAATTTTATGAAATTGTGAAGCACTTTGAATTGTGCTCTACAAATAAATTTTCCTTGCCTTGCCTTGTTTCTTTGATGGCTCATTTCCTAACTTTCTTGCCATTAATAAAGTTATATCTTATCTTATGAAATCAATGATTATTACACTATTGAAGTTTATGCAAAAATAAATGACTTTATACTGTTCTAAACCCTTGGATTTCACAATTTCTCCTTTTCAAAACGCCAACAACTGCCTCACATCACATTAGAATCAACAAAAGAAAACAGCAAAAAGTTGACATCTGGGCAGAGGAGAGGAGAAAGAGAGAGATTCTGCTGGAGGTGGGACGTTTGTTTTTTAAAGGGGGGTATCACGGCACGGGGAACATTAAGGCCCTCTCCAGTTTGTGTGGCTCTGATTCTCATCTGAAACCAATTAGTTCCAAACCACGAAGACAACACCGAGGCTGCTTTTGAAAAACATCCTCTTCCTATCCCTCCTCTCTCTCTCGCTCTCTCGCTCTTTCTTTCTCGCTCTCTGTCCATTCACGTCTTATGGGCAGCTCTCTCCTTCTCTCTCTGGTCTAGACTCCTCGGTGTGCGCACTTAAAGGCATCATGATTAACATTCGTCCCGATTCGCTCAGGGACATGCTCTCTAAGCCCTTCCTTCCTGCTCCGAGTGGAATTCTCATTAGCTGATAACTACTTTTCAAGAGACGGCCGCATTCCTGCGCTTGCGACCAGGGGCCTTTCCACCGCTCTGCAGCAAAAAAAAAAAAAAAAACGTATACATATGTACTCCTAGAGAAGCGGAGCGCGCATGAAGTATAGCCACAGATACGAGCATAGATCTGCAGGCTGACAGTGCAAACATACTCGCTGTACTTGTAAATTTGGCCAGGTATGTTTATGAACAAAGTTTTTACGGCTGGAACGCGAAGGAACAAGGCTCGCGGTCCCACAAGTGCGCAGCTACATTGACTATTATCTTCCCTCGGCATAATTTGTGCTCCTTGGCCCGGCGTTTAGGGTTAGCATTTATTAGCTTCTGGGCAAAAGGGTCCGGTGTAACCAAAAGCGCTCTGGTAACTCAAACTCGCTGTTTAAAGGTTGCCAAAAAAGAAAAAGGCCAGGAACAAGGGTTTGGGCCAAAGCAAAGGACCTGGCTAAAAGTGCTATGCTCTGTCTGTTTTACCAGGAGTTTCCAAACTTTTAAACTATACACGTATTGTCTTCGACTGCATTGATGGTGGTCAACAGAGTCAAACATTCCACTGGCGGCATTTAGCAGTGGTTTTGTCTGTACGACTACGCTCTTATTCAGTCTTGGAATCTTGGAACATTAATTCCAGCTTTGACTAACGCTAAGATATCAATTATTCAAGTTATAGTAATGTTAAATTCGTTTTTCTCAATCGCTAAACACTAAACCCTATTGTCTGAACCCAATGCTCGGTTGCCTAAACCTATTGATTGTATCAGTCTCTCTTTTGGCAAAACCATAAGCACTTTTCACGTGTTTGCCAACACATTGTCACATTGTCAACACCTGTGTCGCATAATAGTGAGCACAGGGGGCAAAGGTCAAACACAATTAAAGCACAGGTGTCACCGGTCGGACACAACAACTCAACACTGATCACACTTGTGCCTAAAGATGTGAGGGAATGATGTATAAGCCATTTGTGTAAATGGTAAATAAATGGTCACATTTATATAGTGCTTTTCTACCTGCTTTAGGCTCCAAGCGCTTTACATGAAGGAACCACTCACCCATTCACACTCTCATTAATGCACCAGTGCAATGCAGACACTGGAGGCAAGATGGGTGAAGTGTCTTGCCCAAGGACACAACGACAGTGTGCACCTGCGGAGATCGAAGCACTAACCCTCCGATTACAAGACGACCCGCTCGACTACTTGCGCCACCGTCGCCCCTGTTTAGGTTCTCAGTCGTACAGGAGTTGTCCATCGTAGGCAAAGATTGTTCAGTCTTCATCTGTACTCTGTAGTTGAAGTGTAGGACGTTTCGATCTTAGTCCAAAGATCGTCATCAGCTTAATAAAGACTTAAACGCGCTTGTGGGTCTCTTAAGAGTAAACCAGAAGGAGGTGTTAACCTCTAAGTCCCTCCTCCCTTGGTGCTAAAAGTAGGAAAACAGCTTAGCCTATTCATACTTAATATGGCTGGTTACCTCTCTATTCTCTCACCCTGGGCTAACTTTGTATATTTGGTGGTTTAGCCGTCTGATTCTCAGGTTGAGGATTTTCATAACGTAGCCATGTTGTAGTTTCTTTGCTCTGTGACCCTCCTCAAGGGCTTTCTGCATAAGGCTTTTGGGGATCACTTTGCTCTGTCTACACCTAAGATTAAACCTAAGCTGGTGATACCTTCTTGCTGGTTCTTTCCCACTTGCATGCCAAGTCAAGGCACCCGAAGTTGGCAGCAATCCGTTTGTGTAGGTTCTCAGTCGTACAGGAGTTGTCCGTAGACCAATGTATAAACAAGTTCAGAGAGTATTGGTTTGTGAGGAACTACAATGGATAGAAATCTGAGAGGAGGATCAGAGCTACTGTGATTGACCATGTTCTTGTCCATGGTATGAGCATGAGGGAGGACGGACAAAGGGTACAACCAAACATCAGTAGATTCTGGCTAACCCTACCCTAAGCCTAACCCTCTAACCCTTTCTGTTTGTTTTTGTACTGCACAAGTGCTATGGCACGTGTAAATGTTTTTTACTATGTACAAGTGTTACAAATGCACAGGATTTCTGTTTTGCAACATGCATGTAGCCTACAGTGAACAATAAACATGTATTTCTACGTAGTGTTTAGTGCCTGCTCAGTAGTGTTTTTAATTTAGATGGACTTGAGGCACGATTTTACAACGTGGTTCCGTTTTGAGATTGAACTGTTTTGAGGGGAAAGTTTGGTTTCGCAAGAAGAGTCTGAGGTTTTGTGAGTGTAGCTTGGAAATTGGGTTTTGTGTTCACAGTTTAGAGAAAAGGAGAGCAGCTTTCCAAAAATGTGTCTCAGCAATCGAGAAAAACTGTATTAAACTACCATCTCTGGCGATGTGTGCCAACTGGGAAGCGTGAGGGCCAACAACAATTGGTCTGAAGGCTCGCATTCGGTCCCAGGGCCGCACTTCCAGCTCCCCCGTGTTATACTGTATCATTCTAGAACATTGTGTGAGGAAGATATAGAGTAAAAACAGTAGAATATTTGGTGGCACTTTAGATTACTGACCACTACATGTGTACTAACAAGGTACTCTAAACTCTCCATGTAATACCAAGATATTTACACTCCTATTACTGTAATTATTCTGAAATAACTGGTATTGGACCACTACATATACTGTATGTACTAACAAGGTAACTACAAAATAAGTACCAAATACTTTCCATGTAATATCAAGATAGTTTGGATCACTACATATGTGGGTATTGACCAGTAACTATAAGTACAACATAGGTTACTTAAAGTGTAAGAAACATAGAAAATGGTCAATAATATAAAGCAGGACTTTCCCAGGTTTTACCTGTAATAATAACATTCTGTCTGTGTAAGTTCTCCGTCATCCAGGAGTTGTCCATCGTGGGCAAAGATTCCAAAGAGCTTCGTCAGCACTGAGAAAACTTGAATGATCCGCTGGCGTTCAAGTTTGCTCAGTGCTGACGAAGCTCTTTAGATGAAGAGCAAAACATCATTCAACTACAGAGTACAGAAGAAGACTGATAGCCTGGCAAGCCAGACTATAGCATGAATTGTTTAGTCTGGGGTCGCACCATTGGGAAAGCTGAAGGTTGTGGGTGGAGCCAACAGTTGTTGTTCAAACTGCTTCTGCCGTGGTTGGTCAACACTTTGACCAATCAGAGCAACGGAGGATCTTCCTTGTTTTGCTATCTCCACCGTCGTGCAGCCGTGTCGTCATCCTAAGCCCGCCTCAACGATTCAAACAAAAAAAAAACTCGCAACACAGACGGAGCGTTGTGATTGGAGGCCCAGCTACGAGCAGTTCCTATGGTGCGCGACACTAGACCAACCCGCCAGGCAAAAAGTAGTTTTGGCCACTAGGGTGCGTCTAGTTTAATAGGCTAGAAGACTGAAGAATTTTGGCAATTTTTACGCATGAAACACCTTAATTATGTATGAAAACAATAAATGATGGAAAAATTACAATACATTTTTGTCTCATATTTATGTCAATAATATACAGCAAAAGTTTCAAATTGATGTCTCTAAAGTTGCACTTTGTCCCTATTGGCCTGCAGTGTCTCCCCTTAATGGCTGAATACAAGGGGATGTATTAACAGCGAACAAAAATGTAAAAGTTTGTACTTGAGTTTGCCCTCAGCACAGACGTCCAAAGGTGCCTGGAGAGAGATTAGTAAACAAATGCCCATCTGCCCAGTACAGGCACTCTGCATATGTAAACGGGCCTCCTGTGCTTCACCATCTGTCTCTCTCCCAGGGCCGGCCCAAGCATTCACTGGGCCCTTAGCGGGATCATGTCATGGGGCCATCGAAACTTACATTTTATTTTGGATATAGACACACTGTATATCCCAATAAATTAGACACAGAGTCCATTCAACCACCCTTCATCCTGACTATGCTGGTAAAAGAAAGTGGAATTCACAGCAAAAAGAAATCTAGGAAGGAGTCAAATTTTCTTAAAATTCCCCTTGATTTGAGTAACTGCTAGTCAGGTAAGTTTTTTACTGTTAAATTAAGAAACAAATATTCAATCACACTAAAAAAATACTGTAGATAAAACTATATTTGTTTCTTGAAATGAGAAAATGAGAATGTTGAAATTATTTACTCAAATCAATAGTAGATATACAAATTTAACGTACTTCTGGATTTTTTTCTTTTTTTTTGCAGTGTAGTTATTTAGAGTCATTCGACATTTGGGGGGAATGTATGAGGCACACATCACCTGTCGTGCACATGTATGCACTATGCCAGATCTCCACAATAAGATCTGGTATAGGAACATGGAATCAGTGCAACAATCATACAACTTATTGTGGAGATCTGGTCATTCTTCTGTGATGTCATTGTTTATGTTTCGTAGCATTGCATCACGTGATTGTGTGCCAAACAGCGTATTTTACCTAAAGTTTGATTGTTTTGTACGCTAGGAGGAGGATTTAGCAAAGCAGAAGGTTCACTCTTGCTGTGTGGTCGATTGTTGGGGGCCTGATAATATGTTTTGTTTTTTTTATTCCCTTCGAAAGGGACGCCGAAAAATCAGAAGATTAAACCCGGATGCTCCGAAGAAAGCCTGCAACAACTGACAGACTTTGTGCGGCTCATTTGGTTCATGGTCCTAGTGACTATGTATTTGTTAGATGCATGACTCTACTTGGCCAGGTCTGACCTGTGTTTTTAGCACGATCACAGCTTTCTATTTCGCAGAAGAGGTTGGCCCAACTTTCCTTGAAACAAAATAATCGTAGGCCTCCAAACTTTTGAAAGCCTTTATTTGTTCATGTGTAAAGGGTCCAGGGCTTTCTATTAAATGGGAAAAATGTCTAACCAGCAGATTTGTGGCCAAGACAGAGGCGAGTTGGGCCAACGTTCTCCGTCTCATATGGGCTTTGAGACTTCGATTAAGCTTCTGTCTAAACCTTAAGATGTTAAAGTGCTTAAATATATTGGAGATTTCGCTCGGTAACTCTCTTGCCTATAGATTTGCCTATAGACCCTTTCATTGTTTGTAAACATTTGGGGCTTAGCTGGAAGCCAGATCCCTATATAATTATTTCATTTGTAGCTGTTGTCAAATGTCTAACTGTTGTTGGAAATATCAGATAAAACCTTATTTTATCGTCTCAAATGTCATTCCTCTTGTTCTTGCACCGTAAGCCACAACAGGATTTTTTAGTTGTAGTTTTACACTTACTGTATAATCGCTAGTCTCATTTCTCTTGCTCACTTCCTGCCTCCCGCTGATGACACTGATGATGTAAGCAGTGAAAGGGTCTATTGGGGCCCCCCTCGTGGTCTCTGGGCCCTACATAGCTGCATCGTCTGCTTATTAGGCTGGTCCGGCCTTGCTTTCTCCACACAGTCTCCTCCTGACTCGTTTCGGCCTTTTTGTTTTGTTTCACCGCACTCGGTTCTCCGGCGAAAAAAGGCCCCGATTCGATTCCTCCAGAGCTTCAAAGCGCTCGGTAATTTATGACTCGCTAATGCGCGGGGAGCGGGCTGTAACAGAAAGTAAATGATGGAGAACGTTGCCTGCAATAACACAGACAGACCGGAGCGGGAAGCAGAGAGGAGATGCCGAGGATAAGGTGGTACAGGTGGCAGCGAGCAGGCAGCAAGGGGTGACTAATGGTAAATGACGGTACTTATTGAAATTGTTGAGAAAATAAGGCTGCGTTGGCTCCTCATCTTTTATGTATGGGTCGGTGGAGCCTGTAACAGCTGGGTCTTTGTCACTCAATTAAAAGAGACGTCTGCGAGGCTGATTTTAACTTTGTTTTCTGAAGAATGTTGTCTGGTTGCGTTCATGTAAAATCACAACTTTCTAAAGAGCCTATAGATTGAAGTGGAGGGCAGCTGACCAAATACAGTTTGTACTTTTAGTTTATCACTAATTTCTCTGTAATTCCTGGGCCAATATGAAACAAAAACTCTCACAAAGTTCAATGTCTTCTCTGTCAGCACATATGAACTAAAGTCTAATTATTTTCTCATAAAGGTGTCCAGAAGTGGAGACAATATTCAAAAGCATGTGCGAGATGTTGGCCAGTAGAAAAGACTTTCAGCCATAAGAATAATATGGCAGGTTTGAGGATCCAATCTCTATCAAATACTGATCAACACCATTTGTCAATTATCTTTTAGGAAATTAATTTCAAAGACTGTTTCTTTCCCAGAGAGTTATATTGGCACCAATCTGTTAAATTTCATGAAAAAAGCTATACACAGGTCACATTTGTATGGGGTTTTCTGTATCAAAACAATCATGGGGTCTTAAGCAAATATGTAAAAGTACGAATAAAAACAATTTAACATAGCAAATCAGAAAGTGAAGCACACAATGCTGCTCATCAGAGTTTAGAGAAGTTATGATGTATCCTTTAGGGTTAAGCAAGTTTGTTTAGTGGTGGGATGTTTCTTTCTCACCAAAAAACTGGCAGGACATCACAATTGCAGCTCAAAGTAAAGCACCACTTTCTCCAAATCCAGTTCAAATCTGAAACTTTTACCTGGAAACTAATAAATTATAATCTTCACAAGGTGTTTAATTATTGAATTGAATGTGTCTCCATAGTATTTACTGTTAATTCAAATGGGCACTCTCTCAAAATGCATTTTTATTCACAATATTGCGACCAAATGTCCACTTTAGTAAGATCTGCATGTGTGAGTCCAATCTTTCCAATTTATTGAGTTTGAACCCCAAAAACTACAACCTGCAAGAGCCAGATAGACATTGTGTAGCACTCGTAGTTGAGTTCTCCACAATATCAATCTGGGACCGCTCCAAACCAATCCGTTCGGAGTTTCGCTCGTAGTTGTTTGTTAGATAGCGGCTCTGAGCTTTATATCATTATGTTGTCGAGTGGTTTTTGAGTTTTTTTGTAGCACGAGTTTGTGGGTTGAAGGCACCTTAACCCACACTACCTTAAACAAATGTTTGTTTTGCTCGGCACCTGCTGCTTTCGTCGCTCAGTCCCACTGGTGGTCCTGGCTCAAACACTTTAGCGGCTCAGGGCAAGATGGATTCTCGTGTGTTTGTGAAATCACAAATACCGCGAGAATTCCGCTTGCAGGCAAGGTTACAAAAACAAGGCGAAATTTGAAATTTTACAGATTACCCAAAATCAAATATTTGTGATAAATTCTTCAGTCTTCAGTTGTTAAGTGTCACACCTCTCTACAGTCCTGCGGTGAGAGTAGCTTTTAGGACAAAGAGAGGTGGGACTTATAAATAAACCCCTCCCACTGGTCTTCATAAGGTCCACTGGCGTCCAAGTTTGCCCAGTGCTGACGAAGCTCTTTGGATGAAGAGCGTAACATCCTACTCTTCAACTACAGAGTACAGATGAAGACTGAAGAATCTTTGCCTACGATGGACGACTCCTGTACGACTGAGAACTTACACAGATGGATTTGTAACTAATGAACTATAGGGATGTCAAGAGTAACCGGTTTTACAATTACCGTGGTTAGAAAAGCTCACGGTAGGTTAAAGATGAGAATTTTAAGACTCAAGGTAAATCGTTGATGGAATGGCATCCAGTGCTCCATGTCAGCAGCAGGCTAAATAATCCAATGTGCAGAGAGCAAATGTTTGCCATATTTGTGTGATAATTACATAACTTGACCAAAGTAAGAGTTCCAAAAGAACCACGTGCAGCACTGCAATTGTTATGTCATGGTAAAAATGAAAGTGAAACTGAATGCGCGCGGAAATTAGCTATTTCAAAACATTTAATAGGGCTGAATATTTCATAGGTATATAACTAAAAGAACAACTAAATATAATCATAATCCTCATAATAATCATATTGAATCGTGACATCCCTAGTATCAACAAAATAAAACCATTAATTTAAACTGATTCTATCTGATGTAATAATTAATTAGTCATCAATTTTGACATTTCGGTTTAAAATGTCTTATATTTTGCTATGGAAACTTTAAATGAAAGAGACTTCCCATATTTATGTCAATAATCTACAACTAAAGTTTCAATTTGATATCTCTTATAGATAATTACTCACCTTATTGTAAAGATTAGCTAATTTATTCATTTCCAGGTGAAAGTTTATACGTTAAGAGCAAACTGGCCCAAAACTTGAACATTTAAAAATGAGTTACATGTGTTATAATCCGACTTTTCCCTTCCCTCCTGATTTCCAATTCATATTTCCTTCCACATTCTTGCCGTCTCTACCTGTTGTGACGGAGGCCAGTATGTAACAGACCAGCACTGCCACCCACTTAGCTGGTGTTCAGTCATTTGTCTGGCTCCTTCCCCTCTCCAGGAACACTTCCTCTCGGCCTGTAAAATGATCACCGGATGGCTACTTGATTTCTCCTTTCCTCCCTTCCCCATGTCCTGTCCCACTCCAGTCCTCTGCCTCAAACCCTCCGCTCTCATCTCTCCCGCCTATATTCCTTTTATCCCCCCCCCCCACTTTGTACTCCATAATTTTGGTCTTTTCCGGTCTGGAATGGATGTGGGTCCCCGGGGAGTGGTCAGTGGAGAGGCAGAGGGGGGCAGCGAGGGACACTTAGGCCAGCCCTGGAGCTTTAAACACAGAGGGGAGGGTACTAAAAAAAAAACAGCTTTTAATACATGTAGGTGACATCACAACATTCAAAAGAGGCTATAGTTTAACATTGAGGTGGAGGACAGTGGAGGATTCTGTGCTGGTAACTATAGTAACAGTCAAAATTCTGATTTCTAGTCTTCTAGTATATTGCTAATTTCTCTGTAATTCCTGGGCCAATCCACATGAAACATAAACTGTCACAAAGTTCAGTGGGTCTCTTTCATGAAACAAACGTATGCACAAGAGAAAAACGAAGAACCAAGGTATTCTCTATTTACATTTTCTAAAAAGCCTTTATTATACCGGGCTAATACATGTTAAAATATTTTAAAACATTGCTGGTTTCTTCCACTTGTATCGGCTCCAACAAAGCCTTTTTCAAGAACTCAAACTTACTCACAAAGTTGTTCTTAGCTGAAAGAGTTCTTCTGGAAGAACAAATCCAGGAAGACTCTTACGTACAGAAAATCTGCAGGTTTAGAATATTATCACTGTCAAAATGGACCCAAAAATTCTGAATCTTTCACAGAATCAGTAACATATGTCTAAAAATTATTTCATTCAAATTTTTTTTTTTTTTTTTTGAGAGAATAACAGTGACCTGCCATCTTCTTCAGAAGTGGAAAGCTCCTTCATGATTGGTCATCGAAAATTGTTAAGGCAAATGAATAAGACATCGCTAACCTATTTGTCTGGAGATGGAGGAGCTTTCCAACTTTCCCGCACATGGGACACATTCCTTCTGTTAACTCCAACCACCGGTGGAGGGCATGATCCGCCTGATAGACCTGTCAGATGCCGTCAACAGCTGATTTAAGACAACCAATCCTGCCATCTATGAAGAAGATGGCAGGATTGGTAATCGAAACATGATGAGGTAAATGAATAACACATCGCTTACCTATTTGTCTGATATACAGTAGAAGAAATGTAAACAGTAAAGTAACTAGAAATCCTAGCCATTCCTGGGTAAAGTCCTGGAGAAAGTTGTTTATGAACAGCTTAATAACTTCCTCCTGTCTAATAATATCTTTGATACTTTCCAGTCGGGTTTTAGGCCCCATCACAGCACTGAGACAGCTTTGATCAAGGTGATTAATGATCTACATCGCAACACCGATGCAGGCAAAGTCTCAGTCTTAGTTCTGCTGGACCTGGTCAACTGAAAGTATTTTATCTGTACTCTTCACTTTTAATGTAATTAGTTAATGATTATATTTGTTTTATTGATTTATTTTATCTGCTTTTTTGTAATTTTATGAAATTGTGAAGCACTTTTAATTTCCTTGTGTATGAATTGTGCTCTACAAATACATTTGTCTTGCCTTGCCTTGCCTAGAAGAAAAGATGAACACCATTCAGAAAAAACCTAGTCCAGCCTGCTACATATCCGTTAATGTCTGGCATTTCTCTCGCAATATATTACTCGGAGGACAACGACAGCTCACAGCAAACTCGAAGAAGTAGCTCTGTTTAACCAAGAAGAAAAGCTGATTTCCACAGTCAGGTGCTGAACTTGGGAAGCTATAGTTTAGACCAGAGTTCCCTTGTTGTTTTCCCCAGTTGTGCATTTGAAAATCCTTCAATTATCATTACAAATTAAATCAAAATGTAACACACCTGGTCCTGCACCACTGTCAACACCCCCAGTTCAGCAAGAAGAAGAAAAAGAAGGGGGAGGAACAAGTGGGGCTGTGGCCATGTGGTAAATACAGCAGCCCAAAGGAAAGAAGGATTTGGGGTTGTTCAAAAAACCAATACTACTGAGTGTGTTCCAGGAAGGGGTGGATTATATCAATTTCTTAACTGTCAGACACTCACAGGCAACCGCTTCAAAATATGCACAGAGCTCGTCACGAGACAGGAAGAGGCTCGGTGGTCCGGTGATCAATACTGCGCTCCATTCAATTATAGGCCTCACAGACGTCTCAAAAGCTAAATCACTCTTGAGGCAGTGGTAGGCCTTGACCCAAAAGTGGTACCTTTGCCAGAAATGAAATGAGTGCTGTATTTTGATTTCAAGGATTGTATCAACAGACCACTGTGGAAATTAATATTCGATTTTGATATCAATTGTACTAAAGGTGTTTTTCCCAAACGGTATAAACGTATGGAAACTGGAGAAACTGTGCATTTATCTACCTAAGTGATTGTCTGTAAGTTTGCACGATGAGGAGAGAGGAGAGAGAGACATTTTAAAAGTAAACAACCTCTCCGTCCCCTCTTGATGGGACCGGAGCGAACCTCCTCGATCCCAGTTTGCAGGAAAGCTCGTCTCATTGGTCCACACGAATCCTGTAAGATTTGTTGGTGAGATCAGTAAAGAGATGGACTTTATCACTATCACTACAGACTATCAATTATAAAGATTCTCTTATATTTGAAATACATTTAGACTTACAGCCTTATCACTTTGAGGCATGCTGTTGTGATGTGATGTTCATAACCGAATCGGCTCTTTTGAACGGCTCTCTAAAGTGAATGGTGCAAACTGGATCTCGATTATGAAAATAGACAGATCTTTTACACAGATTTACACTGAACAAACTCAAGAATCTCAACAACAGCAGAAATGATGCAGTATAAATCTAAGTTCACGAGTTTATAAGTTTACGTAAACATATGCATTTCATAGAATATGAATGATAACACAAACACCTTTATTTCACTCATGGTTAGTGGTTGCATGAAGCCATTTATCGTCAAAAAACCTGTTTGTTTACACTTTTCATCTAGAATCTAACTAAATGTCCCTGATCTGATGTCTCCTTCCTGTCAGAGTCATGACCAAATCTTCTACTGTTGCGTGCGCTTGTGTCCCCCAGAACAAAGACCATGCACCATGTCACATGCACGTCTCCCAGCCATAACTTCAGTGGCGTCCAGCGTCCTGTTTGCAGCACATAAAGTCGGTCCCACACCGGAGGGGGGGGTGTGGAGCGCCTCCATTATCCCAGCTTCTGCCTGTGTGCCTTTGTGCAGCTCAGAGCCTGAATGAGAGCGATCAGCCAACCATAACAATCCATAATGGCTTTTCTGCCTCATCCACAAGTCTAGAAGCGTGCCTCCGGTTTGGGCTATCCCGAGTGCTCTGCCTCCCCCCCGTCCCATGTGTGTGAGTGTGTGCACGTGCGGCGGAGGGCTCTGGTATGCCTCTGATGTGTGTTTGTGTAGAGATTTCAGGGCAGTGGCTGTGAATGTGACAGCGGAAGACCCCATTGAAAAGGACTGGAGTCAGCCAGTGCATGAGGGGCCCGCAGCCCGTCTGATCACGCAACGCCGGCACCAGGGCAGAGGAGGGGCGTAGGGCCGAGAGGGGGGTACGAGAGGGGAGACATTTTTGTCAAGATTTATCAACGGTAAACCAGCAAATAAGGTGATTTTGCTAAAGATGGGTTTGTCAGTCCAACATATTCAAAAAGACTGGTTTACGCTTATCTCACCAAAAATGTTGCCAGAAGCTCAGAATGCTAATTATGGGATACTTTGGCATCTGTTAAATTCAAAAAGCCATTCAAAAAACTGTCTCATTATTATAGTGATTATTTTTATGACGCCAAACAGTAAACTCATATTATCTAAAACTTAATCACGATTAGCCTTTACCTTTTTATTCCCATTATGATAGTCACGATAGGACTGATTTTTACCCTTTGAAAAACATGTATCAATAAGTTAAAATTACTAAAATTAAGACTATTTTACTGTTCATCCATCCATCCATTTTCTTCCGCTTATCCGTTGCCGGGTCGTGGAGGCAGCAGTCCAAGCTGCCCGGCTCACATTGTACCAGTCCCTTATGGCTCCTCCTGCAGGTGGTGGCTCCACAGGAGGACGGCCTCTGGGGGATGTAACAGTCCTTGATGGTCTCATCATAAGGGGCTTCTGAACCGCTCTTGGTCCGACCCGTCACCTAGGACCCGTTTGTCATGGGAGACCCTACAGGAGCATAATGCCCCAGACAACAGAGCTCCTAGGATCATTCAGGTGCTCAAACCCCTCCACCACGACAAGGTGGCGGCTCGAGGAGGGGCTATTTTACTGTATATTAAACAAAAAAAATACATCTCTTTGCACTTGTACAGTACACAAAATACAGTTGTGGCCAAAAGTTTATATACCCTTTTAAACATTTGGCCATTTTTCAAGAAATGAATATGAATGATAACACAAAAAATTTTTTTTCCACTCATGGTTAGTGGTTGTGAGACTGTGTTTACTCTTTCGAAATCATAATGAAAAAGAAACTACTCAAATGTGCTCAAACTGCCAGGGAAATTGTTCAGGAGCAAAGAAAAACTCACTTCAGCTGAAATACAGGACTCTCTGAAAAAAATAATGTGTGGTTCAAGTCTAGTTTTCTAGTCAGTTGTAGTCTTACCATGCTGATCAGTACTTCCATGTCAAGCTTTGTGAAACTCAGATGCTCAAATAAAAAGACGCAAGATTCTTCAGTCCTCATCTGTGAAGTGTAGGACATGAAGTGTAGGACATTTCGCTCTTCATCCAGTACTGACGAAGCTCTTTGGATGAAGGGCGAAACATCCTATTGTGTTAGAATGTAGCAGCGGTTATTGATTGCGTTGCTGAAAGCCACATCGCGTAACATTTCACCCAATAAATACATTCAAATGTAAGCATTTATTTTATCACAGATATTTTGTTTCTCTTAAAAAATATTATCAGAATAGAGTTTATTGCCATTGTCAATGAAGGTCTAAAATCTAAAAAAGAACAACCAAACATGTGTCTTTGCTGTGAGTGGCTGACTTCTCTGAAGACGTGGCTTGTAGCTTGGGAGCGGAGATGTCTCCAGCTCATCTCCATAGAAATGTTGACTAAAGGCAGACAAATATGAGATTTAAGTAGGGTCCTCATCCAAAGCAAAACACAAAAAACAAAGTGCATGGTTAAAAATATGATGCTCCTTCAATGTTGTCAAAGGAGGAAACTCCAGCTTTAGAATAAATAAAAGTCTTTGGAGCCAGGGTTTTAAGTTGTATTTGTCACGTGTAAAGTCTGGAGTTGCCCCTATCACCTCGGACCTCACCATGAGGACCAAAGAGAAGCACTATCCTCCCGCATTGACGACAACACAATGTGGACAAACCTTCTTCCTTGTGGTGTCTTTAGTTCTACTCAAGTAGAGTAACTTAAAGGCTTATACCTGATTTAAAAATATATATTCAATGAAAGAAAGAGCAAGTAAATTGAATCGATAGTCCAAACACATTCCTAACTTTCCTCACACATTTTTAAAATCCTATTTCTTCATAGAGATGAATTTATCAGGTTAATGCATGGAAAACTCAAAACAGTATATTTGTTATATGGTTATTCCCACTTATTCCCTAGTATGCAAGTCCAAACATAAACTTTTATTTTCAAAAATATTTAACTATCTAGTCTTTATATCCCCATTTCTTTTGGGGAGAAGGAACCAATATAGGAGCAAGAATAGAGGGCCAGTTTTGATCTCAATTTTCTCAGATTGACTTTCATGTGGGATATCAGGTTCATGCATGGGGCCACAGACTTCTAACATCAAACTTCTTTACAGGGACAGCTATGCGGCTGTATGTCCCCACAGTCCCACAAACCTGGTGATGACTGCCGCCCAGGCTGCTGCAGGTGCTAGTTCTCACGACGCTAGTGACAGAGTCCACAGCGTTTTTATTATTGTTTTTGTTATAATGAGAAATGACGGGATAATACTAATAGGGGAAGACGGCGGGAAAGAGGGGGTAGTTTTCCGGCCAAAACGGGACACTTTGTGACCTTTGTCTGTGAAATGTACAAATAAAGTTTACTTACTAACTTGTAGGGCCACTTTTTTTGATCACTGTCAGAGAAATACTAGAAAACTATCCTAAAAGTTCATGAAATTGACAAATGCTACATATTAAGATACAAGTATTAATTCCACAAATGTCTGAGTTTACAATATACTAATGAAGTACAAAAGGAACTGAATTGAAGACAACACCTCTGACCCACTGCACAGGACTGTAGAGGAGCTGAGCAGCTCCTTCAGTGACAGACTGAGACACCCTCAGTGCAAGATGGAGCAGGTCCTTCATACCCACCGCTGTCAGACTGTACAGTTCTACTGTATAGCTCCATGTGCAATAACATCTGTGTTTACAATATCTGCAATGTCACTTTATCAACCGCCTGAATGTAAACAGTCATTTATTATATATCACCTGCTGATAACTCTATTCATACAATTCAGTTTATTTACAGAGAGACGCTAAGAGACTATCTTTATTCTATTTTATTTTATTGTTACTATTATTACTATTACCTGTTGTTTTTGCTTCTTTGATGACACTTTTCCTGACTTTGTGCACCCCCCTGTGTTGATACTGTCCTAAGAGCTGTTGTTACAAGTACATTTCTCCATTGTGAGATCAATAAAACTATCTTATCTTATCTTATCTTAACACCTTTAATACAGATTATATCATCCATTTTACATCAATATTCAGGAGATGACCCGTCAACAACAATAAGAATAACAATAGATAAACAATCGTTTAAAACAAGGCAGTTGTGAGTGTTGCGTCCCGACCAATGAATCCCAGAATTCACACTTTTAGTCATGGGTTTCTGACAGTCACGTGACCTTTTCTTCTCATGATGCCATTTTGAGGATTCATTTGACCCTTCAAAAGATTTTTTTCCCCCTCTTTCTGTAACAACGCTCCACTGCTTTCACCACTCGAGGCTGATGAACAGAATCACCCCGTGGTTATTATCGCGCTGCCATCTATCCAATGAGCCGCTCTCTCTCCCGACTCCAAATCTCCCCAACACCAGTGTCCTTCCCTCGGTGTGTTCTTAGCGCCGGCGAAGAGGACAGCAGATCAATCAGGGTTGAGCGCGTGAATAAATCTAGGTCAGGGCGGGACGTGCGCTCTCCATCACTCTGCGCATAAAAGCCACATCTGCCCCCTTTTTTTTCTTCTTCTTCACAGTGAAGGTCCAGAAATAGCCCTGTGCATGATGTGATTACAGTGGTATTTATAGAACACACATTGGCTGGTGTTATGTCATTCGGCCGCGGTGACATTGAGGAGCGCAGCAGCTATCCATTCATTACCCTATAAATAGAACGGCGGCCATTTTTAGAGCGGAGTCACGTGACGCTGCGACGCGGTTGGACTGAGAGGTGACAGCGTCATGTGTGTGGGGTGAGGAGAGCTCAGACCTCACATAATACCTTTACATATCTTTGAAAGTTACTGATGAAGACTTTAAAAAGGCCTTGTACCTAATGTTTATATTTTATTTTTTTATTACAAACAATGAAAGACAATTAAAGTGGCTTTTCAAGTCACTGTGCGTTACTGTTTTTGTAATGTGTCGTAGTACACAGATATATTTGCTTTCTTCTTGCAAACAGCATGTAAGTAAGTTGTTAGTTGTGAGTTGAATATGGAGTTTCATGGGGACGTCTGTAAATGATTTATGTCATCGTTTATGTCAGAAAAACTTATGAATACAACTATCTCCAATTCTGTGCCATTTTTTGTAATAAAACCACAAGGGGAAAAAAATATTTTTGAAAGATTAACGGACTTGGGCTTGTTTTTCACAAGAAATGAATCATACCAATCATTTGCCCATGTGCAAAACAAGTAATATGTGAAAAAGTGGAGCAGGAGCCCATTCATTTGTGTAACAGCAAAAACAACTCGCAACCTTCGGCCCCTGGGCCTTAGCTTGAGCTTGACATGTGCTCTTGGTGAATATATTGAATGACCTTAATGTCCAGACTCACAAATATGGTAGGTTCTTGTTTACCAAGGCTTTGATGAAGGTAAAGGTTCCACAAATCCAAAATAATCCACATGTTTCCATTTATACAGCACAGAGCACACAGAACACAGTCAAAAGGTAGCTTCCACTTCCACTGCTCCACAGCTCTCCCACCTGTCCATATAAAGTACTGTGCTCACCTGGCTCCTCCCACATGTTGCCACCCAACACCCAGCTAATAACATGGATTCCACCACTTAAAACCAAAAATACAAAAAACATTATCTTATCTTTGTAAATGGGCCATAAGGGCTAGTGATGCGCGGGTCAGTCCGAAACCCACGGTCACCCGCCGGGTACCCGGGTCGGGCGGTTTGTGTAGCCAAATCAGAGGACAAACTTCAGGTGCGGCTGGACCGGGTTATAAATAACAACATTTTTGTTTACATGTTTTTATAGCTTTCAGCACAAAAAATGCATAATTATCCATAGACCTCAAGGCTGTGTCCTGTTGAATATCCAGTTTAAGGTAAACACATTATAGTCTTTTATTTTATCATTGGTCCAAGTTTTAGTATCATGCGCCTGTCGCTTTAAATAGGCTCCACGCGTCAAATGCTCAACGAGCACAGGCTAACTACAGCTACAGCCGGGGCCTACAGCCGGGGCCTACAGCCGGGGGCCTACAGCCGGGGGCCTACAGCCGAGGCCTACAGCCGGGGCCTACAGCCAGGAGGGCCTACAGCCGGGGCCTACAGCCAGGAGGGCCTACAGCCGGGGCCTACAGCCGGGGGCCTACAGCCGGGGGCCTACAGCCGAGGCCTACAGCCGGGGCCTACAGCCGGGGGCCTACAGCGGGGGCCTACAGCCGGGGGCCTACACCCGGGGCCTACAGCCGGGGGCCTACAGCCAGGAGGGCCTACAGCCGGGGCCTACAGCCGGGGCCTACAGCCAGGGGGCCTACAGCCGGGGGCCTACAGCCGGGGCCTACAGCCAGGAGGGCCTACAGCCGGGGCCTACAGCCGGGGGCCTACAGCCGGGGCCTACAGCCGGGGCCTACCGGCGGGGGCCTACAGCCGGGGCCTACAGCCGGGGGCCTACAGCCGGGGCCTACAGCCGGGGCCGACTGGGACTATTTGGTGATGAAAATGATGAGACAAATGAACAGGACAAACCTGAAGAGAGAGACGGGAGAGAAACAGAGCAGCTGCACGACCCTCTTGGTGGAAAGATAAGCTCCGCCTCCTGAGTCCTGCACGGACCACGTTACTCCAAACTCCTGTTTCATTTGATAGTTGTCCATGACTTGGTAAAAGTAAATAGTTTCTGCTCGTTGCTTCCTG
>OMNZ01097009.1:14349-29312 GCA_900303255.1 Lesueurigobius sanzi | reverse complement strand
CCAGGTTTAGAACTTGTTTAGTCCTGGTTTAGACCTCATTTAGTCTTGGTTTAGACCTTGTTTAGTCCAGGTTTAGTCCTGGTTTAGACCTTGTTTAGTCCTGGTTTAGACCTTGTTTAGTCCAGGTTTAGTCCTGGTTTAGACCTTGTTTAATCCTGGTTTAGAACTGGTTTAGTCTTGGTTTAGACCTTGTTTAGTCCAGGTTTAGTCCTGGTTTAGACCTTGTTTAGTCCTGGTTTAGAGCTGGTTTTGTCCCGGTTTAGACCTTGTTTAGTTCTGGTTTAGAATTGGTTTAGACCTCGTTTAGTCCTGGTTTAGACCTTGTTTAGTCCTGATTTAGACCTTGTTTAATCCTGGTTTAGACCTGAGTTAGTGGTTTACTCGTTTAGACCTGGTTTGATTCAAATTATTTTAAAAATCCTGCACGTTGAACTCTTAAATACTTTTACTATTTACTTATTAAGTAAGTTTTACAGTGGATACTTTTCTTCTTTTACTTAAGTAGAAATTCTTGGTCGTGTATCTGTACTTTTACTTGAGTAAGAATATCGAGTACTTCTTCTGCATAGAGATAAAAAACACCTTTGTTTTCATTAGTTCTGATGAGGCGAGTCGTTCTCTTTAGAGCCTGACAGCTTCTAAAAATATGCTCTGGTAATAATAGGGCCTTTTGAAACCATTATTTATAAACCAATGTCAAATCCTGTTTTTCGTTTCCTCTTGGTTATGTGTACCCCTACCTTCACTACCATCTGATCGCTTCTTATACGGGATGGTTTCACTCTTTTTAGACCTTGTTTAGTCCTGGTTTTGTTTTCGTTGTTGAACATACCTCAGCAGATTATTTTTTAGGCTATTTTTCAGTGTATATGAATGATAACACAAACTCTTTTCAAATCATAATGGCAACAAAAACTACTCAAATGACCCTGATGAGAAGTTTACATCAGGAGTAGGCAAGTTGTGCCGATTTTCTTCCTCGTCAAAGGACCCGGGGCCAAACCTCCCAATCATGACCAAAAGTAAAGCTTCTACTTTCTACAAACGCTAGTCTTGGGCAGTTTGGAGAAACTCTTACAGCAACTGAGGTGTTTTCAGTGTTTTCTTTGTGCAACAATGAGACAAATTACTTAAATGTTCTAAATTCAGGCCCTTTTATGTTGTTTTTGAGTGGGTTTGGACTGTCTTGCATCGCTGTAACTTGAAATAAAGAAAAGCAAAAATGTCTATGGCAAGAAAGAAATGCTTTGATCCTAATTGAAAATCATCTAAATCTGCTCAAAACCTTTCAATTCAGGCCCTTTTTCGCCATTGTTTGTTTGTTTGGTTTATTTGGTTGGGACAGTGCGTGCACATGAAGAATGCATGTGAACACGCGACTCCGGATTGTAGGGCCGGATTTTGCCCCCGGGCCTGACGTTGTCTACACCTGGTTTACATGATCGGTAACAACTGCCAGGAAAATTGTTCAGATGCAAAGAAAAACCCACAAATAACAGCTGAAATACGGGAATCTCTGATGGAAAAAATGGTGCTCGTTTCAAGATGCACAATATGTCAACTTTTGATTAGGGACATTGAGTAGTTTCTGTTCTCATTATGATTTGAAAAGAGTCAACAACTTTTTTTTGACAATAAATAAAAAGTTTTTGTGTTATCATTCATATTATCTGAAAAATTGCCATAAAACAATCAAACATTCAGCCTGGGTATGTAAACTCTTGAGCACAACTGTATTCCTCAGATCTGCTGTGAACCGGACTTGGCCTGTAGTATTTAGTCATTCCTTTTCTGGTTTGCTTTATACGTCCTTTGGTCCTTGTTAACACTAATTTTAGCCACAAACAGCAAGACTTCCCAGTGCTTGGAATAATAAAGCAATATAATATGATGGTTCCTTCTGTTTTGTTCATATTTTTAGCCAGAAGCCACGTCCCCGGTGGTCTCCCCTCACCAGTCCCCGCCCACCTCCCCTCTGTCCTGGAGGAAACACAAGCGGCAGCACAGCGGAGGCACCATCGACCGGCAGCAGTCGGTGCCTGCAGCTGGAGCCGTGTGGACGCAGTTCAGAGAGCCACAGCCAGGTAATGGACCACATGCGCATACAGTAATCCCATTACCAGAACCTTATGTGAGGTATAGGGGACGGTGTGGTTTACTCACCATTAGAGCTATTACTTACTATTTCAGACAGCAGCCTCAGAGTGATTTACAAAAAGCTAAAATGCTCAATATAATGGTAATACTCCTTTCACACCAAGTGCCACTTATAAAATATTTAACCTTTCAAACACCACCAGGCCTCAATTGAGATTAATCAGTAGTAAATCTATCCTAAAAAGGGTTGAAAATAGTGTTCTGATACCATTTTTCCCATCCAACTCAACTCTGAGTAGTCACCCAAACGATACCACTACCTGTGAATAAAAACAATAGCACATGGCTCATTATTAGGCATATTAAATGTATTCTCAATGCTTGGTTTCCACTCTAAAGATTAAATGAAGGTTAAAGGAAACACAAATATATACAGTATACTATGATTGATTATTAGAGGTTTTAATGTCTGCAGAGCCCAGAAAACTACCACAATATGGTGAGAAAAACTAGAAACAAAGTGCTTGGGAAGTCAGTACCACAACAATTTGCTTTTTTGGTGGAAGCTGCACTTTGGTGTTCTGGTACAGAGATTCAAGAGAAAAACAAAAAACCAAGGCACTCCTCCCACAACATGAAATCTCTATTTACATGTTCTAAAAAGTCTTTATCACTTTATCAAGTCTTAAATCATTTAAAACAAATTCCTGGTTTCTTCCATGCGTATCTGCTCCAAACAAGCCTTTTTCAAGAAGTAAGGACCAGCGAATAAGTCTCCTATATTTGTAGAGGAGTAATTGGAAAACCAGGAGACCTGGTGTGATTACGAACTCGGAACATCTGGTGACCTGAGGGAGTGGCCGCACAATTGAGTGAGCACACACACCCTCACAATTAGGTGACATCACCCAAGAGAGGAAAAGAAAATACCAATATGGTTTTGGATTGATTTTGGTTCAGGTACTCACTGATGCCTGAAAAATCTGTAGCATCGGAACTAAAATTAAAACCATAGAAAACTAACAGCCAACTTAAATGGCATACTAACTAAAGCACTAAACAAAATGATCTGTAATTGATATGAATAAAGTATCAATTTGCAAATGACTACCACCTGAAGAAGCCCAAATACCACCAGCGGAACCCGTACCCCAGTTTGACAACCACTGCTCATTTTTCCCCCCACAATTGTCAAACACACTGCAAGGGGGCAAAATTAATTTAATTTCTCTTGCTGCATAAAAATAGTTACTTCCGCTTTACTTACATTTAGAATAGTTGTTTTTTTCTTTTTTCAATGGTTCACCCGTCAACCATAAGCTGGTGTGTGCAGTGACTACGTTTTCTCTGCTGTTGCACAAAGTCTAACAGATTCCCTCTGTAACTGTGTTTCAGTGGCAGTCACAGGGCCCGTCGCTGGAGATGGCATGTGGTCGTCACACTCTCCCCCACCTCCGAGTCAGGAGAGCTGGGTCAGTTTCACCGCAGACACGCCCCCCTCCAGCACTATTCCGACCATACACCCCTCATCAGTCCAGGTACGGCCTTGGCAACATTCACTGTCCTCCTCCTAAAACGAGCTCCCTTCTCAAACGGGAGTCAAAACGATATTTGTTAGAAGCCGAAGTTGATCAGCCCCAAAACGACACACATTTCACGTCATATTCGATATCACGATATTCAGGGTCACAGCACAGTGTAAATCATTGTATTTTTGAGTCGAGTGTCTGGCAGAGGGAGGATCTCTGGTTTCATAGTGTCAAATTTCAAAAACACAAGGGACCAGAGGTTATGTAACAGTCTGGGATGCCCAACAGCTGCCAGTCACATGATGCATGATGGTCTTGATTACAACCCAAAGTTGTGGGCAACAATTCTAAAAGCTTGATCCATCTTATGATTATTTGTTTTGTTAAATTTGTTATTTTTGTTTGTTCTTTTTTTGGTTTTATAAGACTTGTATCACAGTCAGTTTATACAGCAATGTAATAGCGGTACGCAGTACTTGGGCAGCACGGTAGTACAGTGGTTAGCGCTCGTGCTTCACAGCTAGAAGGTCCCGGTTTCCCGGGCCCGGACGGGCCCTTTCTGTGTGGAGTTTGCATGTTCTCCCTGTGTCTGTAGGTTTCCTCCGGGTGCTCCGGTTTCCCCTACCACTAAAAACATGTACAATAGATCAGGATGAATGAGAGTGTGTTTGTGTGTACGAGTGTGGGACAACGGATGGAAATTAGCCCAAGGCTACAATCCAGAGTGGTGTGTTTACATGCATGGTTCTAATGTGTGTTCATTAACATGCACTGTCCCAACCAAATAAACAATAAATAAATACAAATAAAAATAAATACGTTGGTATCGGATGCACATAGCTTTGACAACACAACACACATCGTATTCTCTGACTCCAGGCTCCACTGAAAACTGGATGAGGTAGTTTCAGGTCTCAGCGGGAGCTTGTTTTCAGACGCTCGGCATCTTGTGAACTGGCCAACACGAGGACGCACGGAGAAAGATTACCGACACTAACTCACGATCGCTAAATGTTCGTTTTTCTGGCTGCTTACATTTAGATTTAGTCAAATAACTGTCTGTAAATGATTTGCAAAGACACACCAGTCACCTCAGAGAGAAACATCCAGAAGTTTCCAGGAAACGTTTGCTGAACAAAGTTGTGTACTGCAGTTTCATTGGGCCAAATGCATTTTTTGACACATCAAAGTTCTCGTGTAAAAACAGATTGAGAGAGGGAGCAAATGCTTTATTTTGGTGGAGACTGTTGCCGTGTAAACGACCCCTATATCTCTGCCTTTAATACACACAAATGTGGCCCTATATACAGCTGTGGCTAAAGGTTTACATACACTGACATTCTGTCAACTTATGCATTTCATGGAATATGAATGATAAACAAAAACTTTTATTTCACTCATGGTTCATGGTTACATGAAGCCATTTATTGTCAAAAAACCTGTTTGTTTACGCTTTTCAACAAGAAAGTAGCCACTGTTTTCAGACAGTCCTGTATTTCAGCTGAAGTGAGTTTTTCTTGGCTCCTGATCAATTTTCCTGGCAGTTGTTGAAGTTCATGTAAACGTTTGAACAGGGAAAGAGTAAACTCAGTTCTTTGACAATAAATGGCTTCGCACAACCACTAACCATGAGTGGGAAAAAGAATTTTGTGTTCTCATTTATATATGAAAAATGGTCAAAAGAGTAAAAGGGTATGTAAACCTTTGGCCACAACAGTGTTTTTTGAGACCATACTTTATCCCATGTCTTTTGTACTTACTTGCTTGAATAGTTTTCTGAATTTCTAGATTCCCAGAATATTCTCAGTGACATTTCTGCCTCCTGCTGTGCCGCAGGAAAGCACAACGATACGCACCGTGGCCTCAGCAGCAATGACCAATGAAATCCAGCGGCAGTCGAGCGCCTACGACGATCCCTGGAAGATCACAGAGGAGCAGAGACAGTATTATATAAACCAGTTCAAAAGCATTCAGCCGGACCTCACAGGATTCATACCGGGTACAAAATATACATCCATCTTTCTGTAAAGCACAATGAATCACAATTGTCGTCATGCTAATGTTACTTTGTCTTTCTGTCCTTAGGTTCAGCAGCAAAAGAGTTCTTCACCAAATCTAAACTACCCATTTTAGAGTTGTCACACATTTGGTGAGTCACTGCTTAATAAAGGGCAAAACACAGCAGGGGTAGTATTTCTAAAAACGATAGCTCACTTTTATAAGCTAATATAGTGGCGCTGTGTTCCTCTTTCACAACAAGAAGGCCTGTGGTTTTTATTCCCGGGCTGCGCTTATCAGTGTGGCATGCTCTTCCTGTGTCTCAGTGGGTTTTCTCTAGATGCTCTGGTTTCCCCTTCCACCTATAATCGCGCATGATATTGCAAAATCTCTCCGGTTTCTCCATCCGACTAACACATTACAAAAACCTATGATAACAGAAAAATGTGCTTAGAGTTCGTTCGTCAGAATCAGGAAGTGAAACTGCTGCAGATTTTGTTTTTGTCATTTTATATCAGTTTCATATTTTGTAGCCAGCAAAGTGTGAGATAATGATCAAGATGTGTTTGAGATTATTACCAAATGCCTGCAAAAAGCGTGATACTTTAGTAGTCCAGAGTTGTAATAGACGTGTCCATTCTGACTCAAAGCTTCTGACATAACTTTCTACATTATACTACAGCTGGCTGAAGTAGTCAAGTCTCACTAGGAACAATAAAGTCAATTTAATAGGCGGCTTATACATTTTGAATGAGCTGCCACTGCACACTCGGCTTCATAGCGTCTCCGGTGCGTGTGTCCAGGGAGCTGTCAGACTTTGATAAAGACGGAGCGCTGACCTTGGATGAGTTCTGCGCGGCCTTCCACCTCGTCGTGGCCAGGAAGAACGGTTACGACCTCCCAGAGAAGCTGCCAGAGAGTCTGATGCCAAAGCTGATTGACCTGGATGACTCAGCAGGTACAAGCACCTTAAAATCTGCCCGAGTGTCCCACTGCAACTGCAAAACGAGCAGATTTAGTTTGAAGGGTGATGTTTAAGTAAGATTTCAGCCGTCTTGCTAGTCTCGCTTGCAGATCGCATGTATTCATTTTGCCAGTTCAAGGCCAGCATATATTGTATATACAGTTGTGGCCAAAAGTATGTAAACAAAAACCTTTATTTCAATCATGGTTCGTGGTAGCTTGAAGCCATTTATTGTCAAAAAACCTGTTTGTTTACACTTTTCAACTAGAAACTAGCCAAATGTCCCTGATCAAAAGTTTACATATTTTGCATTGTCAGAGAGTTGTTGAAGGTCATGTAAACATTAGATCAGGGACATTTGAGTAGTTTCTGTTACATTATAATTTCAAAAGAGTAAACTCACTTCTTTGACAATAAATGACTTCGCACAACCACTAATCATGAGTGGAAAAGAAGATTTTTGTGTCATCATCCATGTTCTATGAAAAATGGCCAAAAGATCAAAAGTTTATGTAAACTTTTGAGCACAACTTTTGTATTCGTTTTGCCAGTTCAAGGCCTGAATATATCATAGAGGGATGACACGATTACATTTTTTTTATTATTGTGAGAATTTCTTTTATGATTATACACAATTATTGAAATTATGGGGAAAGAATACAGGGAATTTCCCACATGGATTCACTATAATTACAAGAGTGACCTAAACAAATTAACATAAATAACAGCTGATTTCCATGCACTCGCACGGTTTCAGTTTCTTTTTACTGTACCATAACAAACTCGGGTTCTTTTGCGACACTTCCTTTGGCAACATTATTCAATTATCCTGGAAAGTCAGCTTTTACCTCGACTTGGACATGTGAAAGTGGAGAAGATTTACTCTGTGCGCATTGGATTATTTACCTGTCACTGACTTGGCTTGACTCGGGTGGACACGGTTTCTTCTGTCTTTTCCAGTGAGTGCACCCATTTTGGATAAATACTCACATACTACGGGTCATGACATGTGACCGTGGGTCCTAAAATTGTTACAATTGCCTTTGCGTGACCGTGATCATAAAACCGGTTTATCTTCACATCCCTAACCGTATATTTGTGGTATTAGATGCAGTATGTGGTAGCTGTACCTTTGTGTGTCATGGGCAGTGAATCAACACAGACCTAAATGTTCAAAGACGGCACAACTACTGAATGATTGAGAGGATGACGAGGTCTGAAAACTCCTCAGACCCTTTTGTGTATCACAGAATTAACCTTTTGCAAATACAGCGGCGCCAAAATGAGAAATGTGCTATTTCCTTTATATATTATAATATTTTATCATTTTATCAACAACACATACTATTCTAAAGTAGTAGCAATGACAACTGCATGATACCTGACAGTTTTAGTTCCTTTATTGGTTCCTATACTTAACCAACTTGTCATTTTGTTCACAGAGGTCCCAGAGGCGACTGCAGATGTTGGGTTCTCTGCCTCTCCAGTCGAGGTGACCCCCAACAAATCTCCATCGATGCCTTCTCTCAACCAGGCCTGGCCCGAGATGAACCAGAGCAATGAGGTTCAGTCTTGCACAGCATCTCTACACTTACAATATTCTTGCCTTGCCTTTTTTTGCTGTGATTGCAATTGATTTGTCCTAATTAATGGCTGGACATCTCTCAATATCCACTCATCTTCATTTTTAACTTCATAATTCAGCATTTCTATTTCACTGTAATATGACTGGTTTTTCGCGAGCGCCAAAACTGTCCAAAATGTTGTATCTGTCACTGTGTCATTTATGCATTTGCGTACAAATGTACAAAAACTATGGTTAAAGGATTCTCAGTGTATTCATCTGGACTGGGTTGTTTAACTTGAGGACAGTTCACTTGGTCAGTGAACTGATTGAAGCGCTCCCCCCTCACTAGGGATATGGAAAACTCCTGACTCCATGTATGAGATACATTGGAAGACAGTCTGGGATTGCGCCGTTGGCTGCTCAAGCTCTGGTGAGAAGGCTACCAGACCAATCACAGCACGGGAGGCAGGAGTTAGCTATGCGTCTTTTTCAACATCTACAAGCTAGTCAAGATGGCGGCTGCAACGAAGCGAAGTTTTAGCATGGCCTTATCTTCTGTTTTGAAAGAGCTGAACTGGTCCTTAACCTTCAGAGCAACAACTGGCTGCTCTGAAGGTTTTTCTTTTTAAAAAGGATGTTTTCGCCACTCTTCTGACTGCGTTTTCGTCACATCTGTGTTTCTCTGATTGGTTCATGATGGGTTTGTTAGTCCCGCCTCTAGTCTCGAATTTGAAAGCCAGCCAACGGTGCAGTCCTAATCTAATGTATCTCATACATAGAGTCAGGCTGGTTTGCCAGGCTAGAAAAGAAGAGTGTGAAGAAGCTGTCTTCAACTCAAACTACTGTCCAGATGAGTACTTTGAAAACCCTTGCCCTTGCTTTAAAAAAAATCTGATCACTGTACTGACTAGGTCAGGGGTGTCCAAACCTAAACCTTCTTAATTTAGGGCCACAGACTGTGGTCAATGCAGTGAATCTGGGAGCAAAGCAAAACAAATTTTGTATTAAAAAGAAGGATCTGAAATAAGCAAAGCTTTTAACTGTGCAACCAAACCTTGATATCTGTCTGACACTAAAATGTTTATTATTGAGGTTATAACCATGTAGAATTATTACACTTCCAGTCAAAATGTACCTACCACAGTGGCTCAGATGGTAGAGCCGTAAGTGCAGACTGTTGTGTCCTTAGGCAAGACACTTCACCCAACGCCTGTGCGAGTGGTTTGTGGTGGTCAAAGGGTCCATTGCCGCAGTCTACCCCAGGGGCAACTGTGGCTACAAACGCAGCCTAGCACCCCCCAGCCCCTCCTTGTGTGAAGCACTTTGGATGACTTGTGTCATACGAAAAAAGATCCCTTTCTCTTTTCTGGCAATGTGTGTCAACCATGGCCACACTTTGGGCACCTCTGAACCAGCAGCAGCCTGTTGTACCAAACATAAGCTATCTGTATTCCCAAATGATTTATTTGACCGATATGAAATTCAGAGTGACAGAACATTTGTACGGCACATGCGTATCTGATTTTTCAACTGTGTAGTGACAGTTAGTTTCCACTGTGATTACTCGGCGGCGGCTGATGATGTCACATGTCGGACCCGCGGCTCGTACTGATGATGTAATTGTGTACTGTCACCGCCCTGGCTGACTGACATGTTTTCTCTCACTGTCTGTGTGTCTCCTGCAGCAGTGGGAGACGTTTAGCGAGCGCTCCTCCAGCTCACAAACTCTGACCCAATTTGACTCTAACATTGCACCAGCTGACCCTGTAAGTCGATCACAAAGCATGCATGGTTTCACTCTTAATGCAAATATATTAACCACTTCTCTCTTATTGGCTCTGTGCATGACACTTTACATGCATAATAGAAATGTATTGTATCATTGGCCTGGCTAAGTTTTCATACATTTTATGAGAATTTATTTCTGAAATTTCTATCCAATATCTCTAGTTTACGAGTGATTTATATTCTGGCGTATGGACCAATTTGGTACAATACAATATTAGGATTTGATACACATTTGTGCTTATTTGCAAAATATTCTAGTGTGCATACAAAGCCTGGAAAGTCACACGCTAATGGCTCAAATGTAAACTTTGCAAGGGCTTAAAGTGCACATGACTCATTTTTATGTTTTTCAATTTTTTTCTTGAGGGGTTAACACTGTGGTAAGTATTAATCATAGTTTAAGTGAAGATTGTTGGAGAAAAGAGGTTGAAATTCTCATGAAGCGTAGGGATGGGAATTGAGAACAGAATTCTACAAGTCGACCCTGTTCTGTTTGAGCAAAGCATCAGAACTGTTTGTCTACTTCATTATTGATCCCTCTAAAGGCGGTATCTTACTGGCGGGGACTCCCTCGGAGACTAAAGAGCCTATCTCACCTCCCATTGAGACTAATTCAAAACCTGGTTGCGAACTAGTCTCCAGGCCGGTGAGATAGGCCCTTTAGCGATGCTCCACCACCCATTTTTTCCAACATTTTCGGACGCCATAGTGTGGAGTCTAAAGTATGTGTGAGTAATAACGTAGTTCTCAGATTGACAGTGACAGTACGTCGACAAAGTGGTCTAAAGTGTGGCTTTATTTTAAAAAATAAAACAAAATTTTAATTGTTAAGAGCAACATGCCACCTCACCATCATGGCATTAAATTACAGAAATGCCATGTTTTCGATCGGCGTGTCTGACTCTTTCCCTGCTTAAGTTAGCTCCGCTCAACAGGTAAAACTTATGCATGCTAAATGAATTTCACTCACCAGTAAGGACTGAAGAAAGCGTCGGCGTCAGTGTTAAAGCCTCTCCAAAATTCATAAAGTCAGCGGAAGGTTAAAAACATCCAAAGTGCAAGAGAGTAAATCTTATCCATCTTTGCTGATAATTACATAAAGTCACCAGAGCAGAATCAATAAAGAATCAAATCGAGAGGCAACGTTATTGATAACAATAAAATCTTATCAATTCCCATCCCTAATGAAGACGGAGAAGTCCTACTTTTAACAAACTTGGTAAAATGTTCAGTATTAAGGATAATTACGGATAACTATGTTGTGGATAAAATGGTAGTCTAACATGATGTAACTTTCATTTTACACGCTGCATATCACTGGGAGTTTTAATGGAGTCTGTCTTACTTTATTAATCTGTTTTACCAGGACACAGCCATAGTCCACCCTGTCCCCATCCGGATGACCCCCAGTAAGATCCACATGCAGGAGATGGAGTTGAAACGAACAGGCAGCGGTAAGTCCAGCCTGAAAACCCACCAGTGTCTCGGCTGCTGACACACATCTTAAATGCTTTGGTGCCAGTAGTACCAGTCTTTAGGTTGCTCATAGGTACCACTTACTTGCGCGGCCTCTGACTTCTGAGAACCAACTTGATCTTGTGAGGATGTTATTGTTTCATTTTGTGTGGGGGAGGAGGCGTTCAGGAGCTGGAAATGAGGAAAAGGTCAGGCGCGATGCTTCCTGTTACTTGCTGTGGGGGTTTTATGTAATTATATCTGGATGTAATTAACAGTAAAATGCAGGCTACAGGGATAAGTGCGGGTCAGGGTTTGGCGCCGAGAGCCTCATGGCAATAAATAAATGGATAATTTTAGCAGATACCTGTTTGAAAGACGATACTTCTTTCAATTCATGTCATACATTGTTATTCATTTTAAAATGACCTGAATCTACAGATCACAACCATCCGACCAGTCCGCTACTGGCCAAACCTCCAGAACTGAACGAAGAAACCAAACTAACGGCCTCTATGAAGTTTGTAGCTGCCAACGCTGTGGGTAAGTCAAGTCTAATTTCAAAATGACTTACTCGATATCTTCAAAGTTTTGTTTTTAATATTTTATTCTTCAATACTCACAGCCTGGTTCAGTTGGCTTTGTCAATTCCACAATATCAAAAATATATGTACACAACAGGGGGCAGTAGAGGGAGGGGAAAGGAGAGTTGATCTTTTTGACAGCCCGTTAGCTATTGTTACTCACACTTTACTTTTACTTTACTTGCTGTAAATTTCTTTTGCTTTTTCCCTTTTATCAAAGGTGATGGTTACAGCAGCTCTGATTCGTTTACGTCAGACCAGGAGCCAATCACGAGACAAAGGTGGGTGTGGACTTTGTCATTCCTAAAATGCTGGGAGATGCAATGAGAGAACAGGAGAGTCTGCCCAAGCCAATTGGAATTTGGTGCCCCCCAACCCCCCCGCTAATCACCCCCGCCCCCAACCAATTTTTAGACTACAAATGTTCACCTTGATGTTGTACAACTCTCTGTAGCCAAAGAAGAACCAAGGAGAGCTTGTTTGAAAGGTTGAAACTTGTAGTTTTCAACGCACAAACCCATAAGTCTCTTATCACTTATTGTTCCAAAATGGGGATGGATGGGGGATATAGATTTTTTTTTTCCCAAGCACAATTTGGTTCCCCTTCCATCAGATGGTGCCCTATGCAGCCACCTGGTTCGCCTATGCCTAGGGCCAGCCCTGGAGAATGCAGAAGAGACTGGAAAAATAAAACTTCTAGTACAGTTGTGCTCAAAAGTTTACAGGGTATGTAAACTTATGCATTTCATAGAATATGAATCATTTGCTTTATTTGACGTTTGGCTTTATTTCACTCATGGTTAGTGGTTGTGTGAAGCCATCTATTGTCAAAAAATTGTTTTACGCTTTTGAACTAGAAACTAGCCAAATGTCCCTGATCAAAAGTTTACAATTGGGCATCTGGAAACAAACATTTTTTTCAGAGAGTCCAATTTTGTCAGTCCTGTATTTCAGCTGAAGTGTTTTTTTTTGCTCCTGAACAATTTTCCTGGCAGTTGTTGAAGGTCATGTAAACGTTGGATCAAGGACAGTTGAGTAGTTTCTGTTTCATTATGATTTCAGAAGAGTAAACTCAGTTGTTTGACAATAACTGGCTTTCACACAACCACTAACCATGAGTGGAAAAACAGATTTTTGTGTTATTCATATTCTATGAAAAATGCCCAAAAGATTAAAAGGGTATGTAAACTTATGAGCACAACTGTATATCAATCAGATCACCTCATTAACCATCTTTCTTCTCATATGTGTTAAAACATTGAGCCTATAACATTTCTCTCGTGTGCAGGTCTCACTCTGGAAACTCTCCTGAAGCCCTGAAGGTGGTGGCCCCGCCCCCTCCGCCTCCCCGGCCTCACGCCTCTCACTCGCGCTCCTCTTCTCTGGACATGAACCGCACTTTCGCCGCTGCCTCTGCCCCGGGACAACAGCAGCCCAACGCAATAGCTTTCCCTCCCGCCGTGCCTCCGAGACCCCTGCCCACACAGGTATGACGGCATCATAGAGTTCGAAAGGGATGAACAAAGCATTTAAGACCTAACCTGCGTTCTTCCCTTCAGTCCTCAGCCCCACACACTGGTCACCGTGGAGATGCAGACCCTGGAGGTGCTGTCCTCTCCACGTCCCCTCAGCAGATCCCACAGCAGCCCAATTTCGCCGACTTCAGCCAGTTTCAGGCCTTCGCTGCCTCTGAACAGCCGTCCAGTTTGCCAGAGGTGGACAAGCACGCCGAGCCCGGACCGGTGGGTGTTTCGTTTCCCTCTTTAGACCCTTTGTAGGCGTACTCCCACTTAAAAAAATGTATCCATGCATTGTCTGTGTTTCCCTGTAGGTGGATAAAACGTCAGAAGGCGCTGGTCCACTGAGAACGGTCAAAAGTGACGGTCCTGCTGACGAGAGAACCGCAGCCACTGTGAACTCTGTGAGGCGCAATTCTGTTCTAACAGCATCGCTTTTGCACTATTTTAAGGACGGGTTACTACATATCTGTGTTTTTCCAGGCCAAAGGTGCGTCCGGTCCCTTTGCCCCTCCCCCTAAACCGGTGCGTCGGAGGTTAAAGTCTGAAGACGAGCTCAGACCGGAGGACGAGCCGCACGGTCCTCAGAAGTCAAACGTCATAGCTGCGGTGTTGGCCACGCAGCCCTCCATCCCCAGGTACGACCCTGATGTCGGCCTTCTGTTCCATAAAAGCAATAGATCACAATATTCATGAAACTGCTTGTTTTCAGATGGTGCAGGAAGCAGTTAAGCTACAGTTGTGCTTATACCCTGGCAAAATGGTTGATTTTTTTGACCATTTTTCAGAGAATGTGAACGATAACACAAACACTTTTTTCACTCATGGTTAGTGGTTGTGTGAAGCCATTTGTTATCATTATGATTTAAAAAGACTAAACTATTTTTTGAGAACAGAAACTACCCAAATGTCCCTGATCAAAATTGTATATCCCCTGGTGGTCTTTTGTTGACTAGGGCCCAACCGATGGATTTTTGCGATCCAATACTGATATGGAGTGGGTTGGAAAGGCCCATAGCTGATATGATATGTGATTAAATTAGTTGTAAATAAAAACAGCCTATAGTTAAATATGTATCACAATGTTTCAATCATAGAAATATAATTATCACTTTTGAAAACACTTTGTTATAGGCAAATAATTAATTACAATATTATTCATTTAAAATTGTTTTAAATCATTTCATTAAACCAAGTTGGTCGTGGCTCTTTTAGCTTTTTTAGTCTTGTCATTGTTGCATTCAAGTGCATTACAATATCATAGGCACCTAACAAGGTAGTCAACAAAGTATTGACTCTAAACATTTGGAGCTTTTTTTACCTGTAAAATGAATGTAGTAACTTAATTGGGTTGGGCAATTTAAGCTGACTTATCGTAGGCAAAAATTCTTCAGTCTTCATCTGTACTCTGTAGTTGAAATGTAGGACGTTTCGATCTTACTCCAAAGATCGTCATCAGCTACT
>OMNZ01097009.1:0-14039 GCA_900303255.1 Lesueurigobius sanzi | reverse complement strand
CTCAGGGGAGACAATGGACCATCGTTAAGTACTTTACCTTTAGCATTAAGAGAGGAGGGGCTCAGAGGCTGACTCCTCCTGCTGGTTCACTAGCTTTATAAACCCACTTCGTGCTCCAGGCCTTCAGTAGCTGATGACGATCTTTGGAGTAAGATCGAAACGTCCTACACTTCAACTACAGAGTACAGATGAAGACTGAAGAATCTTTGCCTGCAATTGACATAAACAGGTTTGAATGGCTGCTAAAGGTATCCTCACCTTGGATCAGTGTGTCTATAAAAGGTCAGTTTGTGGGCTCCTGACAGGCCTTTGCATCTTTCATCCAGTGCTCCAGATCTGGTTTCTGAGTCATGGGGAAAGCAAAGGAATTGTCACAGGATCTGTGAGAAAAGGTAATTAAAAAAACAGGAAAGGGATATTAAAATATATCAAAGGTACCGAGAATGCCAATCAACAGTGTTCAAACTCTAATTAAGAAGTGGAAAATTTGAGATTCTGTTGAAACCAAACAATGGTCAGGTAGAGACCAACAAACATTTCAGCAACAACTTCCAGGAAAATTGTTTCTGACGCAAAACCCACAAATAACATCAGGTGAAATACAGGACTGGTGCTCGTTTCAAGATGCACAATATGTAAACTTTTGATTGGGGACATTGATTGGGTAAGATTTGAAAAGAGTAAATTGTTTTTCTTCTTTTTTTCATACAATAAAGTGCTTAACACAACCACAAGTTGCATGAAAAATGGCCAAAAAATCTCTAAAATTCTGTCAGGATACGTAAACCTATGAGCAATACATGAACTGTATTCCTTTTTGTTTGTTTTAGGTCCGTTGGAAAGGACAAAAAGGCAATCCAAGCGTCAATCAGAAGAAATAAGGAAACAAATACAGTTTTGGCACGGCTCAACAGTGAACTGCAACAGCAGCTGAAGGTACAGAGGGGCCTCCCGGCACTTTCATGTCTTTTTCATGTGTTCTCTCTCACACTGTATCGCTTTCAGGACTTACTTGAGGAGAGGATATCTCTAGAGGTGCAGTTGGAGCAGCTCAGACCTTTCTCTCATCTTTAACCATCATGAGGCGGCTCATCTATCCAAAACTTAAGAGACCCTCGTTGTGATCTCCCTGAAAATCCGTCCCGACTGTCCTCCCGGGCCGTACGATATAGTCCTCCTTCTCATCGAACTCAATCACACACTTCTCAATCATCAACCCAAAGGACCTGACCGCACAGTCGTACAGCGGGTTGTGGGGGGAAACAAAAAAACGGGCACTTTTTGGCTTCTCCGATGAAGAGGAGTGAACGAGGAGAGAGAGAGCGCATCCAGCTGAAGATGAACTGGTTACTTTAACCCCTCATGACTGAAGAAAACAGAGGCTACAAGTCACAGTACAGTTCGAATTACGTTCTCAGAAAGTATAAATGTTCACACAAGTTGGACACATTTCGAAGTGTTAATCTCGAGTCAGCCCCATGTTGATTTTTACACCTGGTTAAGAGCTCAACTCGCCACACGGGCCGCAAATAACAAAGCGATCATCTCATCACTACCACAGTATCTTCGTAGTTTCAAATCGAGTTTGCGGAGCTTGGATTGCACCATTTTCACGGTTCGTTCATATTTCCATACTGCAAAGTGGAGTTGGCAATCCCCAATTTGAGTACACATCACTTCTAAAACACCACTTGTAAATGGCCAACAGTGTGTAGGATTGAAAGACTCGCGATGATTTCCAGCCCACCTCGTGAATGCCTTTGTGGACGGTTGGATCAAGTGCAGACTGTCCCGAGTCTGGAGATACAGTGGTCGCGACTGAATCTCCGAATCAGGGAATGCCAAATGACTGAACTAGCACTCTCCTCTCTCGCCTCCACGCGGACTGTGTTTTGCTCTTGACCAGTTCTTGTTCTATAAGGTATGGGAAGTAAAAGTATTTAAACTTTTTTTTTTTGTTTTTTCTTTTCATAGAAGGAAGCCAGACCAACCAGGTATAACGTTACGGTTATGCAGGACGGCAAGTGAGCAGGTTTGCTTAAAGGTGCATTGTGGAACCTTTTACGTGAAAACAAATTTTAAAAACTCCTCCCACACTGCAATTCTCTATTTACATTTTCTAAAAAGCCTTTATTGTACTGGGCTAATACATATTAAAATCTTTTAAAACATGTTGCTGGTTTTTTCCACACGTTTCGGCTCCAACAAAGCCTTTTTAAAAAACTTGGTATTGGTGTGGATTTGTCCTTTTAGTGACTCTCAGTGGCTGTTTGGTGGTTAACACTGCATCTTTACTTTTCATCAAAGTGGCCTTTATGATGCTCAGGGATGATTTTTTTTAGGGTTCCTCTGTTGATGGAACCAAACATTTTGCAGAAAAGCCTACCAATAACCCTAAAAACATTTAATTCTGGAGTATCATAAAGGCCCCTGTGACGGTCACTGAGTCAATAAAGTCACTCATGCGCTAATATAAAGTTGTTTTTTCCCCATAGAAAGTTCCACAATGCACCTTTTGTGAGGTGTAATTGGTAAATCTCCTTGTTGAGTGAAGAATACCAATTTGAGGAGCTCTCATACTGTGATTCACTGCTTTTCAGTTTAATGCAGCTCTTTGCCTAATAGGGGGGAAATATATATTTGCGAGTATAGCATTTGCAATTAGATGAATGATTCAGTTGACAATTCACATTTAATGCATTCTTTATTACAGACTTTGCAGCAGGTTTCATACACAACAATGAACCCTTGTGTAGAGTTTTATCTGTAAGAAAAAGACACTGTACATCACAAAAAATAGCTGTTTTTGAGATTTGATGATGATGAACATTCAGATCACAATTTCGGTTTGATTGTGTGCTCAAATACACTGCGTTGGTCATGGTTTGATTGATTGACAGGCAGAGTTATCCGATCACAGTGAGGTGTGGACTCTCAGAAGAAGCCGCTTTAGTTACCTCTTCTGTCAATACAAAGCTTAAAGGTGCACTGCGCAACATTTGACTGAATAAATACTATTAAATACACGCTTGAGTCAGGCCAGCGCTAGCTCCAGGAACGCCACCTTCATTTTCAGTTCTGGTATTAGCGTAGCATAGCATTAGCATTGCGTATTTACTCTCGTAGTTGTGGATGTAACTCGATACATACCGTTTGTGCATCCTGGACCTCCCAAAAATAACCAACGACGTCCACAGAATAGTTGACTCGCTTTTCTATTTATGTGTCGGGCTAAATCCACAACTACGAGGGTAAGTAGGCTTTGCTAATGCTATGCTACGCTAATACCAGAGCCGGAAATGGAGTCAATAGGGAGCGGGGACGTCTCCAGCTCGTCTTCCATGGAGAGGTTGACTAAAGGCAGCTAAATATGTGATTTGAATGGTTAGATCCTCATTCAAATACATTATTTTATTACTCCCTGCAAAAATAGCATTTTCTATGTCTAGCTGGTCATGAGGAGCGTGTGTAACTTGCATTCCTAGCAACAGTATAATCAAAAACGTTACACAATGTACCTGGAACTGTACAATCATTATCAAATTTGAATTGTCTTCTTCTGACTTTTCAAGACTTTTCGGTCTTCATCTGTACTCTGTAGTTGAAGTGTAGGACGTTTCGCTCTTCATCCAAAGAGCTTCGTCAGCACTGAGCAAACTTGAACGCCAGTGGGCTTTATGAAGACCTTTAGGAGTTTAGCTGTAAGTCCCACCTCTTTGTTCTAAAGGTTAGAGAAAAACACCTTGCCCTATTCACACCGAATCACTGCACATTACCTTCCTATTGTCTTGCCCTGCACTTTGTAATTTTCATAAGATCCACTGGCGTCCAAGTTTGCTCAGTGCTGACGAAGCTCTTTGGATGAAGAGCGAAACGTCCTACTCTTCAACTGCAGAGTACAGATGAAGACTGAAGAATCTTTGCCTACGACGGACTCCTGTACGACTGAGAACTTGGCACATGGCAAAATCAATTCTTGACATGGCGCACCCTGAAGTGAGGACCTGCTGGCCTGCCTCTGTCTGTTTACCACAGCTCCGTTATGCCTGGTTGGTGTGTAAAAAAGAATTGTATTGCTGAAACATTACAATGGACAAGTCGCTTTTTTCCCAGTCCGGCTCTATGCAAAGTACGGCGAGCGCTCTCCCCAAGACCAATCCGCTGGCTCATAGTAGCATCTCTGTGAATTTTTTGTATCTCGGATCTTCCACTGAACCTCCATTTTTGCCGTCGATCGTACGAGTCGCCTTGCCTTCTATTTCGTTTAGTACTGCTGAACTACGTGTTGGCTTCCTGTCCCAACGGCCGGGAAGCGTCTCCAAATCAGTGTTCGCTATCAGGGCAGTTAAAAACCAATAGGCAAGATACGACCCTGATGTAGAGGTTGTAGATGAAGCTTATACACGGAGAGGCCAGTCGACGCAAGGGGCGACCTGAATGACCTGACTGCACTTTGAACTTTCCCCTTTCCCGATGACGTTTGTTTTGTTTTTTTGTCGATTACGTCTTTGGCTCTTTTTAACATGTTCTGTCTTTGCTATATTTAAAATGACGCTTTAAGAAAGAGTTTTCATATTCTACAGCCTTACAACGCAAGTTACAATACAGTAATCCATTTTCACGGTTTCTTTAAGTCATTCAATTGTCAAAAATAAGGCCTTAAAATTCATTAAATAGAATTCAAACTGGCAATAAATCAGAACTTCTTGGACGATCATGACATTGCTCAACTAATTTTACAGCAAAGGTTTGTCAAAAATACAAAAATGAGGGTCTAGACTGGAGTTTTGGTAGAAATCATACAGTATTTCTGGTCAAAAGTTGTCCCTTGTATCACGTTTTCTATTGAATATGTGAATTAATATTAAATATGTACTGATGTGTGGCGTTTGTAGCATAAAAAATAGTATTTGAGTATTAAATTTGACCTGCCGCTATCTGTATAAACCCTGATTTTAGTCAGTCGAGACAAAATTTGCAATATTTTAAAACTGTATATTGTGATAGTATTATTGCAACATAGACAAAGATTCTTCAGTCTTCATCTATACTCTGCAGTTGAAGAGAGGAGGGACTTGGAGGTTAACTCCTCCTTCTGGTTTACTCTTAAGAGACCCACAGCGTGCTCAAGTCGTTTAAGCTGATGACGATCTTTGGACTAAGATTGAAATGTCCTACACGTCAACTACAGAGTACTGAAGACTGAGTGAAGACTGAAGAATCTTTGCCTACGATGGACAACTCCTGTACGACTGAGAACCTACACAAACGTATTATTGCAACATTTTACTAAACCATTTCAGATGTTCAGATTAATTTAGCTTTTGCAAAACCATGCATTTTGTTTCAGGTTGTGTTTGCAATAATTGTCAGGGTTCCCACTCTACCTGGAAAACCTTTATTCTAGTCATGGAAATGCTTGGAAAATCATAAAAACATACTTTGTCCTTGAAAATATTTCTCCTCCCTCTGCTTTTCGATGTAAGCGAAACTTTGCCCACCACGCCAGACTAAAGACCACATCATTCTGCTCCAGAACACAGAAAAAAATGATCTTCTATTTCAAAATTTTCCCAGGGGAGGACTCCGGACCCCCGTTTGACCAAGTTCCCAAGAAAACGTATGCTTTACATGTCTAGACTCGAATCTCTTCAGACCAAATGCTACAGTCTTTAGCCATTACTATTTCGCATCCACAGGGGGCGCTGGTGAATGAGGAGGACAGAGAGGATCGCGAAATACGTAATCACAATGTTTTTATGTATTTTTGCACTATTAAATATGGAAAATCCTGGAAATTACTTCGGAGTGGGAACCCTGATTTTGGTCTCTTGGACTGTGGATATAGCGATAACGATAATTTGCAGATTTATTTTGTAGGCCTGATCCAAAGCAAAAATAGTGTAATTACTTGCCCAAGAGCTACATTTCCTCATCACTTTATATATTTTTTTTTATCTCGACCCGTTTTGTCCGGAGCTTCCTCCTTTTGCATCAGTGAAGTATCCATCCTCGAAGCCTTACTCCCCTCCTTGAAACCGCGGCATTCAGGTCCCCTCCGCGCTCTCGACTGCTCTCTCTCTCTGGACGTTATCAAGACTCGCCTTCTGTTCTTCTGCTGTTTGAGGGTGTGTTCTGTGTGCGTATGTTGAGTTTGTGAGCGTTTATTGAATCGTCAGACCCGGGAGCAACGAAAACCAGTGGAAATCCTGTTGAAAACGTGTTCGCGAGCACGTGCCGATCCCTCGTAAAGCAATCCAGGCGGGGCGAAAGCTGTCAGTCCTCCTAACCAAGAAGAATTTCAATGGGGTTTTGACTGGAGAGTGGTCCCGGGTCTGTGGTGTACATTGTATATGGAAACACACTTTTTTTTTTTTTTTTGACTCGTGTAAATTTGCATTAATTGCTGACTAACGGCGAAAGATGAATATTCTATTTAATTGCTCCTCTGTTCCGCTGTGGAATCTCGATGTTAAAACTGCATGGATGTACTGTATCTCTGCAGAGTCAACTAGCAGCTGTGTGATTTTTACACAAAAATAAAAACGGCACAATATTTTACACTTGGATTAATTTTTCTGTGTTTTGAAATGAGGTGTTTCCCAACCAGGGGTACTGGGAACTTTGCAGGAAGACTGCAAAGACGAGCTCATTTTGGGTCGAGACAAAACATTTTTTAATATAAATTAACTATAATAATCAGCACTGTAATAATTCAGCACATTGTATTGATCTTTTAAAATTGGCCCTACAGGACTGCAGCCTAATAAATAATAATAATGCAGATGGTGCTGTCGTCCTGCCACTACAAGCAGGAAAACCGCGCCAAAAACGATGTAAATGAGCCGACCAGACATGTCACCTTAACATCATGAAAGACTTCTGAGAAAGGCTGAGAGGCAGGCGAAACTGTAAAGGTAAAAACAAATACACAGGTCAAGAAAAGAAACAAGCATCGTTACTAGAAGACCTTATGAACCTAATTGGACTAATAATAATGGCTTACACTTGTATTACAAACCTGTGCCACCAGGGCCATAAAACAAAGAAAAAACTTTTACCAGTAACAGAACACCTGTTTTTGTAGCTTTTCTAATGCTACAGTGTCAGTGCCCTCTGCTGGACAGGTGTGGAATTCCTTCCGTCTTTAAATCTTGGCTGCCCCCTAGTGGCTGGAGTGAGCATTTTGGTTATTTCTTTAAACATCCATAACTCCTGACCTGAACGGAGGAGTTATGAATTGATGTCCACCAATCACTCACACACTACAGTCACACAGGTGGTGACTGAACTGTCTTTCTGAAGGACACAGCATTCAAACTCCTGATCTTCTGATCATTAAGAAAGTGTAGGGTTTGACCACTATTGCCCCCAATTCTCTTTGCATATCTGAGTTTTAATGACCAGATCTATTTTTAAAATAAAATTCAAAACACAAATTTAGTTTCACAATTTGTACCAAAACGGTACCATATACCATGTTATTTGGTATGTGTGTAGGGTTACCATACACACGTTTTCTTCATATAGTTTGTATATAGTGTATATAGTTTTACTTGGCACAAGGCCCTTTTCATTAGATCTATATCTATTCTAATACTGTAGCAGAGTCAGACAGCTGCACTAGAGGGCAGCAAAGCCCTGTTGGAAAAAATATTTTTGCTGCTTTTCCCCTTCTTTCAACTTAAATACATGAGAACGGTTTATTAATGATGGGATGATGGAATATGGGACTCTTTGCTCTGGTGACTATAACTGTGTGAAATTAGTCCAATCAGTTTTTTGAGGTTCTTTAAATTGGCATATGCTGTATTTTTTTCCAGTTTCTCGTTTCTGGCATCATATTTGAGCCCATTTGGTTTTATATGACAGTGTAACTGTGTAAACTAATGTGAGTAACTTTTAGAATGAACACAATTTTGCATATTTTTAATGACCATGTACCTATTTTTTTTTTTTATAATAATGCATCGGTTTTATATGGTGCGGTTCTGGTCACTCAAAGACACTTTACATGGCATTATTCATCCACTCCAGGCTCAGTGGTGGTAAGCTACTAATGTAGCCACAGCTGCCCAGGGAGGCGCAGAAGCGAGGCTGCCAATTTGCGCCATTGGCCCTTCCGACCATCACCACACATTCACGCTCTCACTACATTCACACAAGCGTGAAGTGTCTTGCCCATGTGTGCACATGCGGGAGCCGGGATTCGAACCCTCAGCCTCTTGATCATAGGACGACCCGCTCTACCATCTGCGCCACCAACGCCCCTCTTTTTGTGGTAGAATGCTAAAAGCCGGAATTTGGGAGGGAAAATTGCAACGCAAGTGATAAGCAGTGAGAGCTATAAACGAGTTGGGATCGTTTTTGATATTTCAACTCAAATTTCTCCATCTATCACTGTTTGGCAATATGAAAAATCAAGTACAGAGCTTTAACTTGTAAAACTTGCGCCAATGATTGAGCAGTTGATTGACAGAGAGCATGACGTGCTTCTCTCTCGTGTAAATGAGGTGAAGGAGGAAGTGACCTGAGCACCGCACTGGCCTGTTTGTGCGCTAATTACTCCCAGCTTAATGTTCTCCGGTAATGTCTGCTCATCCAGATTTATCTGCAAATTCACTCAGATTACAATCCTCAAAGCAGGAACTAAAATCTGACACAGGACATGGATGACTGATGACTGAATCACAAGCTTTTTCTGTCTTTTTTAATTTATTTTTTAAATAAATATTCAGTACACATGAGGTCAGTAAACATATAAAAATGTACATTGTATAATAATAATTTACAGCATTTGTCTTTATATTTAAAATATACTGTCAATTGTGTTCTTATGAGATACAGTTGTACCCAAAAATGTATACTCTGACAGAAGCCATTTATTGTAATAAAATTATTTTTTTTAACTGTTTACGCTTTTCAACTATAGCCAAATGTTCTTGATTCAAAGTTTACATATTGTGCATCTTGAAACAAACATACATTTTTTCAGAGAGTCCAATTTTGTCAGAGAGTCCTGTATTTCAGCCGAAGCGAGTTTTTCTTTGCTCCTGAACAATTTTCCTGGCAGTTGTTGAAGGTCATGTAAACGTTAGATCAGGGACATCTGAGTAGTTTCTGTTTCATTATGATTTCAAAAGAGTAAACTCAGTTCTTTGACAATAAATGGCTTCGCACGACCACTAACCATGAGTGGAAAAAAGATTTTGTATTATTATTCATATTCAATGAAAAATGACCAACAGATTAAACAGGTATGTAAACTTAAAAGGCTATGTAAACATTTGTAAGCTGTTGGCCACAACTGTAGCCATGGCATCGGCCTTTATTATCACTTTGGACCCTAGAATTGTTTAATATTGAGTTGGCAACAGACAGTAGAATCCACATGAAGCAAAAATGGTCAAAAATGTCATTAGTCTTTTTCAGTACAGAGAGAATGCATCCTTTTTTTTGCAACTTATTGGGAGTTCACCCCAACTCCTCTTGTCCCTGCGCCCTAAAACATCATAAAACAACATTCTTCCTGCACTGTTTGTCCACACTGACGCGATGCAACTCGTAGAGCCTGCTCACCGAGGAGATGCTCACAGTCAGGGGGTCTTTAGAGCCGCGCTTCAGTCTCCTCCCGCACACCTCCCTCGCCCTCTTCCTGAAGTCCCTCCCCACCACCACCAGCAGCAGCGGGTTGATGGCGCTATTGCTGTACGCCAGGTACGTGGACAGCTGTATCCCTACGTCCAAAACGTGTCCCCACAGGCAATCCGGTGTCAGCCCGTAGTAGTCCAGTGTGTCCAGGAAGCGCAGGAGCTGGTGTGGAGTCCAGCAAAACAGAAAGGCGACCATCACGGCCAAGACCAGATACGTGGCTTTCCTCTCAGTCCTCAAACCGGCCAGGCCAAGCCTCCCCCCGTCCTTCAGAGAAACCACGATGTGATGAGTGCAGTAGGCCATCAGCAGCACGGGGAAAAGGAAGGCAAAGATGTTCCGGGCGATGTTGTGGTGCACCCTCCACTCTGGGTGAGGGTAGGCCAGGATGCACGCGTGGACACCTGGGTCATTGACGTAGCTAACCGTGCGGAAGAGCAGGATGGGTAAGCTAAAAACGAACCCTAGTATCCAAATGACCAGGCAGAAGCGTTTGGCACAAGAGCGTCTCCGGAACGGGCTGGGGCTCATCGGCTTCACTAGAGCCAGGTACCTGTCCAGGCTGATCAGGGCGAGGAAGAAGACGCTGCAGACGTAGTTCATGGAGATGGCCACGTTGACCAGTTTGCAAAGGAGCTCCCCGAAGTCCCACTGGTATCCGCGGGAGATGGTGAGGGCCCAGAAGGGAAGGCAGGACATGAGGACCAGGTCGGCGGCGGCTAGGTTTCCGAGGTAGATATCGGCCACGCTGCAAGGCTTTCTCTGGAGGCAGAAGACCAGGAGCACCAAGAGGTTCCCCAGCAGCCCGACCGTGGTGAGGACGCCCAGGAAGGAGGGCTGCAGCCAGGAGAGCCACAGCCAGGCCTCGGAGTAGGGCTCACAAGGGTCCATGTCCAGGACGTGAGGTATGGAGGTATTGACAGACATGGGGATCTGTCAAAACAAAGTCACAGTGAGTAGGCTGGCAGTGGAGAATGTGTGTGTGTTCTCCTAGTGTCTGGGTGGGCTTCTTCTGGCCACATTGGTGTCCCTCTTCAACCCAAAATATACACAATAGGATAAAACATCCAGCTCTGGACCAAAATCCTGGGTGAGAGATCTCAAGATTGGTCTCCGGGTATGCATTTCAGGCACCCACTGCTTCTTATACAGTAGGTCATCCAAATTTCTCTATATGGGCTAGAGGCATAATAAATTCACTAAAAGTAATCTCCCACAGACAACGATCAGGGTGATATTTGCGGATTTGCGGAGTGATATTTTGAGTGATAGGTTTTTTGGATAATATGGTTCAAAGGAGCTCCAATACATGCCAGAAATTAAGAGGAAGGTAAAACATTTCTTTCATTTATGCCTATAAATCAAGGCCATCAACAAGAAGGGACAACCAGGTCGGTTTTCTCAGGCCCCAGGACCAGTAGCCGGAAAAAAAAAAGGATAATCTGCCTGTCAGTTGTTCCATTTTGAAGTCTCGATGTAAGTTCTTGAACACTGCTATTATCCAATTATCTTCTCCAGCCACACCTCCACCTCAAGCCTACCAGTGTCACATCAGCCACACCTTCCCCACAGCCAATCCTCAATCGCGATTCTGCAACTAACCCTTCTCGTTCCCAGCCTTGTTCGCCTCACAGCCACCCACCGACCCGGTCAAGCTTTCTAGTTTCTGCCTTTGTTGCTCCCTGAATGTCTCCAGGTTGACGTGGTTGTAGCACGTGCTCTCTGGCGTATCAACAGTAAAGGCAATGTTCCTGATTGTTTTCTTACAAACTATGAAAGAGGGAGCGAGTAAATTAAACTAGATAGTTGGGTCCAAACTCATTCTTGACTTTCCACATTTGTAGCATCCCGAAAGATTAAGTTTGTAAGCACATTTTTTGACTTGCGAGGTCACTTTTCTGGGTCACAATCACAAAAAAACTACCCTGCAAGCTCATGAAATTGATACAAATGCTTACAAATACACAGATCGATGTCTGAGGTTACAATTTACTGAAGGAGGACGAAGCTAATTCTGTTCCACTACTAGACAAAAAAAAAAGCAGGTATTGGGCTTTTAACTTCTTTGTGTAGGCTTTCAGTTATTTAGGAATTTGTCATCATATTAGAAAAGTCAAGTCCTCAACGAACCCAGTCCAGTCAAAAATATTTGAAAATCTCTGCTATATGAACATGTCATTTTCCATTTGAAAGCTAAGATCTTCCAGAGTTCAGTTACTGAGGCTTATGGGAGGTTGCACCAGCATGGACTTGGCTGGGAACAGGTGCTGGGATTGTGGAAGTAAGAGAGAGTCCTGTTTTCCAAAGGACGGAGAATAAATGTACATTACAACCACTATCATAAGGTCCTGACTTTTTGACTTTTTTTTGACATAATTAAGCGACACAGATAAGTCAGGTCTAATAACTATTTACTACGAAGATCTCGCATAGGCCTACCATAAATTTCAGTACTTCACTACTAAATGTTGCAAAACTGATATGAATTCTTACCTTATCTGTGGAGAGGAGCTTCCATCCAAACAGAGAAAGAATGCGTTGAGCGGGTGACTCCTGGTTGTGCTCAGACAGATATATACAGAGCCAGTCCTGACGTCAGCCCTCCGTCCTGCTCCCTTGGCCCCCCCGCACCTCGCTGTTCATGTGGAGACTATTCCCTCAGCCCTGACTCACCACTGACTGGCCCTCATATCTGATACGGGCATCGTTTAGCTCAAGTTATGTAAAAAATATTCTGGGTGGGGGGTCTTATCTGGTATCTACTGCTTCTGACTTAAAGCGAAAACTATTTTAATTGTTTTTGTGGTAGGGGAAACCTACACAGAACAGGCCATGTCCGGTTCGGGGGTTGAACCCAGGACCTTGTTGATGTGAAGTAAGAGTGCTAACCACTGCGCCGTAGACCCAGTGGTCCCAAAGAGCATGAACTTAATCAAAATGTCTGCACTTTGACAGTTAAAAGGCTAAATTTGCACAGTAAATTACATCACGAATCAGGCATTGTCCAGCGATAAGTTGGTGATGGCAATATTTCTCATTATTATTTCTCTGTGCTCCTTCAGGCATGTTCTTGTAAATCAAATCACCTGTGAACAGGACACAAACCGAGCCTTAACTATTACATTAGAAGGACATGGGGCTCTGGGGGCCTGGGGTCTGTTGATGTTGTTTATTCCACACTGGACCATTCACTCATTCATTCATTCATTCAGGATTGTCAAAGCAAATTTTCAAAATTTCGTCTTTTTCCATGGCTCGTATTTTGTACTTTGGTGCATTATTAAGAATAATGTAACACATTTGTAAAACATGGGTAAACAACCAACACATGATTCTTTTCAACTGGTTTTGATTTATTTTTTTTAGAAATCTAAAAAAGTAGAAATCTTTATTTTCAGCACAAAATGAATTGTATGTTGTAGTAGGGTCATATGAATGAAATTATTATGATAGAAGCTGAAAACTATTAATGAATAAATTAAGCGAAAATTACATTTCTCACAAAATGATAGCAGTAAATGTAAAATATCCTGTTCAAGTCCTGTTTTTTGGTTGGATATTTTTCTCCTGCTACCTAGAGATTATTTTATTTAGTGTGCCGAAGATATGTTTATACAGCTTGTTGAGAGATGCTAAGAGATATTTATTTTATTTTTATTCTAGTCTATTCTATTATTATTATTATTACCTGTTTGCAAACGTATTTTCTTCTTTGATGGCACATTTCCTGACTTTTTGCATCCCTCTTTTTGGTCCTCCATACTTTGCTATTTTTTGACAGAACTGGTCCTCCATACACTTGCCCTCTATGTTCCGGTGGCAATAAAGCCTTATTAATATTTTCTGTCTGCATTTATTTATTTATTCCTTAATTAATTAATTTATGTTTCATTCCTTTTCTCTTTTATTTTTATGCTCTGCTTATTTTTACACCCAACATTATTTTTTCGCTCTGCTTTATTTTTACACCCAACATTATTTTTTCGCTCTGCTTTATTCTTTCAGCCTGCTTTATTTTTTCGCTCTGCTTTATTTTTACGCTCTGCTTTATTCGTTTCTTGATTCCTCTCACCAAATGCAAAGTAAGGGGGCGGGCCACAGATAGTTAGACCTAAGCAATCGTCAGATAGATTGACTCTCCATGTTCATGACCTCATGACCGACTAGATGCTAATGATCTCCACCCCTAACGTTTGGCCAGCCGGTAAAAGGAGCGGTACCTATATGAAGAAGTAAGCAGTCTGTGTGTCTGACAGGATAGTGTAGTGGGTATGGAGTTGGACTGCAGAGTCAGAGGCTGCCAGTTTGAATCCAACAGGGTGCATGGAAATATTTTACAATAAAGATACTTCAAATAAAAGCCTATTAAAATTTTGCTTGTGTTGCTA